>JAUPMG010060188.1:0-13556 GCA_031762675.1 Pachysandra terminalis | reverse complement strand
TTATCCTATTTAGCTTAGGATTGATTAAGATTTATTTATCCTTAGATTAGATTAATATGTTCTAATTATTATCTAATCTAGCTTCCTTATTAATTTATGATTAATTCCTTAACTATCTTAATTAATCCTAGTCGTTTAATATAGTTAGTTAAATCTTGGCCTTTAGATCTTATAGATAACTTAGTATTTATCTTCTTTTAATCTCTAAGTTCTATTTTAATTAGAATGTATTTTATCCTTATTTAGTGTCCTAGTCTTACTTAAACTAGTCTTTTATTTTCTTATTTAATGTGGAGTCCTAATATAATTAGTAGGCTTCATTTTTAAGCCGTCTGGGACTACTAGTCACTTTCTAACTCAAGTTTTCTAGAAGGCTTTATTAAAAACAAGATTAATTATGTTTTACGTTTAAGTTGTGGGTTTTGGGCCTTATGCCCATTAAGCTAATTAATTAATTAAGATCTTTACTTAATCACTTAAGCCCAATTAAGGTTTATAAGCCCAACTCCTTTTAATTAAGCTCAAGACTTATTAGTTAAGCCCAATACTCATTAATTAAGCCCAAGACTTAATTAAATAAGCCTTAAACAATATAATAGGTTTTAATGTATGATTATATAAGGTCTTAATATAATAATATAGATTAGGGTAAGTATATAGTTTTTTACATAAGTGTATAGCTTATTACTATTTTACCCTTGAATAAAAGGGATTTTCTATTTCAGTTTTTCGCGTTGTTACAATAGGACTTCGCAAGAATGCTATCCTAGTTTAAGTGGGGCCTTTCACCCCACAGGTATATAATCAACTTTTTCGGAAAACCTCACAAGGATAGTCCGTAGATTTCTACCTCCCGGGCACACTTAACAATTCACATAGGCCTAGTATGCATGCATTAATTAACTTAGGACTCAAATGATAATCACCAATGAAAACGATCTATACGCCCATACACGCGGATAATCCGATTGAAAACCATAATAAGTTTTCTAACAGTGATAGAACTACATCAAAACAACATCATCTACTCTATCCGTCACTGCCTAATTGACCGGACAAGCTATCTGTTCAAAGCTCAAATCTGTCGCTGCCTGGTTGACCAGGCAAGTTATGCATACATGAAATAGTAGGGTTTCTAGTGATAACACCCTTCGGAAGCTATTCGTGCACCCCATACACACGAATAATCCGCCGAATGCCATCACGGTTATCCTTTCCCCAAAATGAATCAAATCAAAACTATATTAAGAGTCCACCTTCTAATTACCAAGTATGTGGAGTGCACAATCTCCACAGTAAGGTCAAGTCAATAAACTAGTCGATAGTGTAGGGTGTGCCATGGAACTCAAAGGTGATTCCCCACAGGTAGGCTAGAGCCTTCAGACCATCCTTTGATTCCAAGAAATCGCATCTCAACCACATTGCACAAACCTTCAACCAAACCAACTTGTTGTGGAGCTCAAGGTTGATTCCCCGTAGGTAGGCTAAAGCCTTCAGGTCAAGCCTTGACTCCAGAGATCATGCCCAAGTCATATGGCACGAATTCCAAATCAAAATCCATAAAAATCTGCTATGAGATTCCATCGGTAGGCTCATCGGTGTAGCAGTGCCTACCGGTGGGTTGAAACAGGCTAAATTGGGTCTCTGTCGGCAGGCTCACCGGTGTACCGGTGCCTGCCGGTGGAGACTCTACTGTGCATTTTATTCCCTGCCAGCAGGCTCACCGATGTACCGGTGACTACTAACGGGTCGCGATCTGGAGATAATTTTGAGGTTGGGAAAACCTCAAATCCAAGGTCATTCTAAACCAATCTTTGAAAATCATTATTAGTACTTCTAAATCAATACAAAATCATTCAAAAACACATTAAACCATCATCAAACGATATCAAGGATATAAATCAATATTTAATGTTACTTATACATGGTGTAAATCCAAAACCAGCATTAAGAATAGATAAAATATATTGCAAATCATCAATTATGATCAAACAAACTTACTCTCATTCGTAAGATGACAAAAATACAATTTATGCGATAAATCTGAGATAGACCATAATACTCCATAAGAACTATACAGAAAATGTGACTTACCTTAGGTTCTGGATATTAGGTCAGGAATCAACTCGTCTTCTTTTTCCCTTCTTCTTCCTCTTCTCCAAGTCTTTGACGGCTAGGGTTTTAGGTTCTCTCCTTTCTAATCTCTTTCTTTTATTCTTTTCTCTTCCAAATCCCAACCCAAAGCTTTTCTCTCTCTAAAAACACTAATCATGTCACAGGCAAAACCCTCACTTTTTTTACTTCTTTTCTCACCCAAATCCCTTCCTAATCTCTTCTTAACCTTCCATACACATAACCCAACTGACAAGGCAACTTCCTGTAATTACCCAAACTAAAATAATATGGTTAATTTGTAATTAATGTAAATATATGACTTAATTTAAAATTTTAGTAAGTTAGCTAACATGTTTGACTTTAACTAATTGTGATTGGTGGGTTGCATTGTAGGAAACTAAAGCGCTCGACACACAATCATAACTTTTTTAAGTTATAATGCGTGGCTAGGATCTTGTAGGAACTTTTAATCTAGAATCAATGGCTTAGATTTAATTTAGATTAGTACTAGTTAAAACTTAACTAGGATTCTATTTTAAAGGCTAATTAAAGACTAGTTTAACTACAACTAGGATTCTAAATCTAAAGGCTATATCTATTTTAATGGTTAGGATTAATTAGGAATTAAAAACCAATCCTAAACTAGTAGAGAATAGGATAAGAAGAATTCCAAGTTAATAAGGATTAAGATTAGATAAGGTTAATTTATAATCCAATTAAGACTAGGATGCTTAAAATCAATGGTTAGGATTTTGTAGAAACATTGGGATTCATCTAGAAGCTTAGAATTTAAAAGGAAAGGTGATAAGTGTGTAACACTTATCCTTTTAGACCTATTACTGTTATTTGTTAGTCTTAGAATTATTATAATGTGAATAAATTAATGCATATTTGATGTCTTGCAAGTCTAAGGATGATGACGAGAAAATGGGCTTAATCAGTCCATTAAAGCTTCAGAATGGATTAAGCTTCAAGGCTCGTGAGAGTTGCTGATCAAAGGCCGAATCAAGGCCCAAGTATACCTTGAAGCCCATGGAGGAAGGCCACGGTGGAAGCCCAAAAGAAAGCCAAGCATAAAGTCTAGATCAGCTCAGAAAGCCCCGAGAATTCACAGTGGATCGATCGGATTTTGGATAGATCAGAAATTGGATCGATCGGAATTGCAATCGATCGCAGATATGCGATCGAGCGGAAAAAGCGGTATGATCGAGTGACTGTTGCTCAACAATAGTTACATGAACGAGAAGGAGTTCGAGTTTGAATATGATTGGCTTCCGAATTCTTCTAGATAATATTTAGATAGGAAATTATGTATTATAAGGCCATTTTGGAGACGTTTAGACCTTATGAACGGATTAGAGTTTGAATTAAAGGTGGATTACACGAGTTCTTTGTGTTCTTCACTGTTCTTCGCGTTCTTGGATGTTCTTGCTGTGTTCGTGCTTGCTGGGGTATATGCGGATCGTGGGGATGATCTTCTACAATCTCGTTGAAGGTCAGATCACCATCAGCGGCTAAACTGCTTTGTGGAGTATTGATGTAAACTCATACACTTATTTTATGGTTTAATTTCATGAATTTTTAGGTTGTTTAATTCACTGTTGAATGATTGCATGATTAGGAGGATTTATAGAAATCAGATTAATTGCTTAATAATCAACCTAATAGAATAATCGACCATTAGTTTTATTAGGCTTGAACCCAAAGTATTCCTACTTTCTGTGATCATAGGAATATTAATCATGCAATAGTTCTTAATTAGTGTAGGTAGACAGACCGTGCCATCCTAAGATGGGTTATCGTTATCCATATGATAATGTAATATATGTCTAGGGATTTGATAGCTTATGACTAGAGAAATCGACAGATAGGTTATGCTTATTCCTAGCATAATATCCTTTTGGGATGTTGTGTGTGCTTGTAGCCACACAAATTTGTTTTCAACAGTGGATTAACATTTAGGGAATCATGAAATTACCATAATTTAAGGGTTAGAGGGATCATCAATATTGTGCTTTTTCTTAATTGATAAATTCATTTTTAATTAGTTTGCTTAGATCTTTAGATTAATTAAGTTTATTTTCATTTTTTTAGATTAAAACACAATATTTCCTTTCTATTGTCTAATTAATTTTCTTAGATTTAATCTGGTAATTTAGTAAATTAAACACATTCAGTCCTTGAGGTTCGACACCCTCAAAATAGCCATATCCTACAATGATTCATCCTATTGCGAGTGGTTAATTAAAATTAATTACACATCAAAAGAGTTTAAATCTAATTAGGATTAAATTAAGATAAGGTCAATGATTAATTCATTTAGAACTAGGACACTTTAATCTAAGGGTTAGAATTAGTCAAATCTAATCTGAGGGCTGTAAATTAAAACATAATCCTAAACTAAGAACAACTCCTAAAATAAGTAGGACACTCTAGAACTTCTATATAAACACTAGTAGGGATGTGTGGATCATAATTCTAAGAGAGGAGATAAGGATTGCTGGAGCTTTAAGAGCTTGAAGGAACTTCGGAAGATCAAGGAAGAAGAATAAGAGGTGTTCATTTCAACACCAATTCGAGTGCAAGGTAAGTATTCGGCTTAAACTCTATTTTCGATATGAAATAGGTATCTATGTCATATTCAATGAGTATGACATAGCACGACGTTAAAATCTTTATCTTCTATGATTTTCTTCATAAGAACTAAACTAAAAAATTATACAGATCTGAACTATCGATTAACGAACCTATGTATGTATTTTATATAATTTATTTTATATTTTTTGAAGATTCCCCTGTTCATTAAGAACCCATCAAAATAAATTTGAGGTGATTCCAATAAGTATTTAGAAAGTTATGGCCAAAATACCAACAGTACGTCAAAGTTGAAAAACCCAGATTTCAGCCGACCGATTGGTCAACTAACAGGTCAACCGACGTCCACAGACTTTTGTGTTGCTCTTTGCCTGAGCAGCCTACCACCATCGGTCGACCAACAGGGTCAACCAATAGCTATAGGTTAACCCATAGTTCAACTGAAATTTATGAAAGTGCTCCGAATGACTTGAAACTTTGCATGCATACTATATTTTACCTAATTTGACCAATTGTGATGTTAATTTTGCTAAATTATGAATATTTTTCATATGTGCTTTTATGTAGAAGATTTGCTATAACCGACCAACAGGTGATATTTTGATTTGGACTTGTTTGAACTCTAAACCCATTATGAACATGTTTTATATCATATTTTACATCTGTACATGTACACAAATTGATTGTTTAGTTACTGTGCACAATTCACTTGCACCACATGGCATTTGTGCATAATGACCTTGTATCGGGTCTAATGCTTGACTTGACCTCCATAATTCCATATTGCTGGAATTTATGGTTTATAATAAGAGTGATTATGATCTGGAAATTATAAGATTGTGAGGAAATCCCGAAAGGACTAATATATGTGTTGAGGGATCAGCCATCCCAATAAACCAATTCTTGTTTATTCCCAAGGTGAGGGAGACATCCCAATAGACTTGTAGAAAGATGATAGGTGAGGGAAAGTTCACATTAGTGAGGTCCAATAGCGAGGCCCAATAGCAGAATCATAAGAGTGAATTCTGTTAGTAGATCGGCTAATGTATGGTTCACAAAGAAAGTTCTAGGTGATGCCTTGGGAGTTGTCCCTATAATCGAAAATAAGTGAGGGGATAGAGCTTTCTAGGTCGTAGCTCCTATAAACTATGATGTACACAGAATAATCTACAATTTCTGCCATGTATTGGGGATGAGTTCTAGGTGAATCATCTTGGGTAATAAGATTAAGATCGGCAGTGGAACATACACTGATCGAATGCCAAACATCATGCATATCATATTTTTGTGCATGAATCACATGTGGTAATTATATTTATTGTTGCATGAGCATGCATTGCATACATTAATAATTAAACAATCACATTGCATTGCACATCATTATCATGTCATATTTCATATCATTGCATATACAAACTTTTGTTTTGTCTATGAATATCGTTAGAGAGTGGCATTGACCCTACTTCAATCCAAAATATTGTTTATAGTCGTTTATTTACTATGCTAAGTGTAGCTTACGCTTTCTAAGCAACATATTTCAGGGTCAATAGATAATGGACAACAGGATTATGGTGACCAAGATGGAGGACAAGAAGATGATGAAGACCTTAGTTATATTTAGATTATTATTTGCTAATTTTATTAGACTTTGTAATAGGATTAGTTGGATTTATGTTTTTAAAGACTTATAATCATTACGACCAAATTTGAGTAGCTTAATAAGGTTTTAATTAAAGCATGAAACTTGAGGTTATATTTTATTTTCTCTGATTTCTGATTTTTTATTGTTTTGGTTTGGATATTATTATTAATAACATTATTTTTCAAAACTTTACTTTATAATTATCTTACATAATTCAATGGTTTGGTAATGTATTGCTTATCCACTCCAATAAGGATATGAGGTGAGAGATATATCTTGAATTTAGGGACTCCTATGAGATTTTCAGGTTTAGGATGTGACACTTTCTCCTTAAGAATCCTTTCAAAATCAAACTCTTCTAATTTGAAATCTTTTCTTAACTTCCTAATTCAAATTTAATTAATTCGAACCAAAAGGTGAATTACTAAACTATCCTTAACCTTAGTTAATGACTTACACGACTAATCTAAATTCCAGCCAATCTAACTTAATTAATTACTTCTCATTTCTCATCCATCTTATTAATCACAATTCAACCCTAACACTTACACTTAGTTATTCTTATTACCCGAAATTTCTTTTAATTACAAATTTAACCCAACTCTATAGAATAACTATCAAACGTGTGACATTGGTTCCTACATCCAATTTTAACTTTACAATTTATATTATAAAGTTACCTTAATTGTTTATGATCATTTTTAGGTTGACTAATTTAAGTTCGTACACTTATTAGTAATATAAAACAATCAATTAAAACTTGTATTTCCAGTTATGCACGTTCAATTAATTTATATTATTAATATTCTGGGTTATGGTCACTACAATTTTAGTATCCTGATCATGCATTAAACTTTTATGAAGAGGCTAATCCAATCCAATCCAATCCATTCGGACCAATGGTTTAACTAAACCAGCCAGTCCTATTTGTCTTTTAAATCATTAAAAGTGATGACACCAAAGAAAAACAACATTCATATATTAAAATTTCTTAGCCCAATTTCAATAATATCCTAATTATGAATTTATCCTAATATTTTATAATCAACATGCGTGTAGAGTAGGGAAGGAAAAAGGAAAAAGCATACTATATAATAAAGCTGGTCACCCAAATTGGGTGAAGGTATGCTTCCTAGGTTAACTAATCATGGGCTATCGCTGGTTTAGAAAAAAAAGAAAAGAAAAGGAAAGGACATACATACATTAATTGTATGGGACCCTCGACTATCATAACACTGAATTAGCAAAAAAGATTTAATGAGATTCCCATCAACAAAGGTTGCACATGCTAGCTGTTTTGTATTTTTTTTTTTTTTTAAAATAAAAAAATTGTAAATAAAAGAAACAATCACGTCAATAGAAAAGGTCAAAAAAGAGAGAAAGACCGTAAAGACAATCATAAGTCGTGCATAAAAGAGAAGTGAGCTTGGTAAAAATATAAAGATTAATTTCACTTACATCCCTCATATTTTTAATAATTACAGATATACCACCTATATTTTATAATATTCCACTTACACCCTTGTCAGTCACATAAGGTGAACAACGTGAACAGAGCATGTTAATCTACCTTTTTAACTCTATCTTAAAAAATTATATTAAAAATAAGAGAAAACTAATTTTTAAAAAGACAAAATTGTCATTCTAATCGTTTTGACCTTTGGAAAATTTTTTGCCGCTCAATAGTAGTAATAAAATAATAAAAATATGATCAAAATCATGTTGAGCAAGCATTGAGGAATTTTTGTTGTCAATTTTTAAGTTCCCATAATAAAGCCTGTTCTGATAAGGAATTTTCATTCTATCGTTTGACCTTTGGAACTTTTTTTGCTTCTCAACTGTACTAATAAAGTAACAAAAATATGATTAAAGTCATGTTGAGCAGGCATTGAGGAGTTTATGTTTTCCATTTTTAAGTTCTCATGATAAACTTGTTATAATAAGGAGAGTGTTAAGTTGAGATCTATTAAGTTACATGACTAAATTACATATAAATAAAATATTCTATATATTGAGATCTACTAAGTTACATTCACATAAAAGATTCTATATAAGAAGATGCAAGGCTAACATTAGTAAGGGATAAGAAATGAATATTTATACCTTTAATAAACGGTATAAAAAAATAGTCCATAAATTCAAAACTCGAATAACATCAACACTTTTCATCATGTGATAAGACGAAAAATTAATAGAGGGGTGGTCATTGCTAGGGGTGTCAATTAGTTCAGTTTAAACCGAAAATCGAACGAGCTAACTCAAAAAAGTCAGTTGGTTTGTTTTGTTTTTCTTTTCTTTTTTTTTTTCATTTTGATTTGTTTATGGTTTAGAAAAAAAATTAATTCATTTTGGTTTTCGGTTAAGGCTTAGACTATACCGAACCAAAGAAAAAACTGAAGATATATATATACACACACTTGTGTGTATGTATGTTTTATATAGAAAATAGTATTAGTTTCGTCAAACCGAATCGAAAAACTGAATTTTTTGATTTTTATTTTCGTTTGGTTCGGTTTTGGTGTTATTCAGTATAATTCAATTTGGTTTTCAATTTTGTAAATCAATTTCTATTTCAATTTAATTTGATTTTTGATTTCATGTAATGCAATTCAATTTGATTTGGTTTTTGATTTATTGTAATGTAATTCGGTTTGGTTTAGGTTTGACCACCAAACCGACCGAATTATATCTCTAGTCTATGTATTATAGTATAAAATCTCAGGGGTATAAATAGAATATAAAAAAGATAGAAAATGTATATGCAATTTTCATAAACATAATTGTTAAGTGAAATTAATCCAAAAGGAAGTCGTATGGCATTAGAGAGGAAGAGTTGTGTTGGAGAGAGTGGAGTTGTATCGAGGAGAGAGAGGAGCCGTTTAGAACGGGTTAAAAAATTTATTTTTTGAAAAATAAAAAATAAACAAAATTTAAGAATATGACACGTCGTCTCTTTATTACAGTAAATGAACGGTTTGTCATAATATGTAGTATAGATAGATTTGGATTACAAATTGAACAAAGATGATATTTTATGGGGTTGACAAATAGCATTGCCAAACAAGCATTAGGTAATTATTGTGATTCCTTCAATTCTTTGCTAGCTCAAAAACATTACCGCAACAAAGCAAGTCACACAAGTCTAAATCACTTTTCAATATCTTTGCCCTTTTTTCCCTAAAATTTTTATATGTTAATCCCTAAAGCACACCTACAATCCCAAGACTTTTGTATACTTTCTTCCCTTCTAATTTTCAATCATAACCAACAAATCAAACATTGATTTTGTTTTCTCCCTTCTTTTGGAAGACAGATCACATACAATGACTTTGTGAATATGAGCATTTTGGGGTCATGTGTTGTCATTCTTTTATGATATATAGATTAGAGAAACACAATATTATCATGAAGTCTTAGAATTAAAGTTCTTTATGTAAATCTGCATAAATATCTATATAGATTTATAATAGAAAGTATTTTTGGATGTTTTTAATTGTTTTAATTACTAAGTTAAATTATTAATTTAAAATTATTATTATATATAATAGATTTTATTTTTGATAATTTATATTGTTAAAAAATAGAGTAAATTCCACTTGCACCCTCTCATATATCTAACAATTCCATCCCCTGTATTTTTTTATGATCCTTTTACATCCATCCATGAGTGACATTGGGTAGAGCTGGCATCGGGCGGGTTTAGGTTGGGTTGATAGAGGACCCACCTGTTTAATAAATAGGTAGAGATTACACAATGCGCACCCAATTTGCCCTAACTTGCCTAACCCGTTTGAGCTATCATTATTTTTAAATTTTTGGTGTAAATTCCTCTTCTAACATCTTATATGTCGATTTACAAAATTATAATATAATGCTTTTGAACTAAAAATTTTAGTTTAATGCAAAAGAGAGAATAAAAGCTTCAACATTTTGTTAACATTGCCATTGATAATTATCCCATTTTCAATTGGTTAGAGTCTATAAATAGCAAATAAAGGATCTTCAAAACAAAGTGATAAAATTTTAACAATAAAGTTCTCCAAAGAACCTCAACTAATTTGTATGCGTTCTCCACTCGTGCATTAGTGCGTTGTCCTATGAGAGAGAGAGAGAGAGAGAGAGAGAGAAATAGGGAAAATAGGAGAACATTTTGTCTGGTCTAAAAAGCCTATAATTTTTCCTACACCATGCATTGCAATGCTTGTACCCTGCGTTGCAATGCTTGTACCTTAGTTATAATTCAGGGTACAAGCATTGCAACACAAGGTGTAGGAAAAATTACAGACAAAAATCCAGACGAAATGTTCTCCGAAAATAGTGTAGATTTTGTCACGTATATTCACAATCATCTAATAAAAAAGGGTAAATTATAGTTACCTCTCTTGAGATTTTTGATAAAAGCAATCAGACCTCCTGACATTTGACAAATTACACAGACATCGTCACATTTGTATTTCAGCTACACAGACATCCTCACATTAACCCTATCTAATTAGGGAGATATAAAAGATGACTTTGACCTCATCGTCTCGTTTGTTGAATTTTCTGACAACTCTCTTTCTTACGGAACTATTTCTCTCTCCATGAAATCTGTTTCTCCCTCCCTCTCTTCCAGAAACTGTTTCTCTCTCTCTCTCTCTCAATTTCCGTCCACGCTGCCATGAACATGACAAAATCAAATGACCAAAGGCACTTAAAGTTAATCAAATACTTTCCTTTAGCAAGATCCATCCGATGGTAGGTTGCAACTCTTTACAATGGTAAGATGTCATGCTACATAACAGAAGACCTAGATTTTGTTAGGAGAATGGACTCATATATTCAATCTATCCACAAGTCACAGCAAGATCGAATGTGCGGAGGATAGAACAGACTCTGAGAATGAACTCATATATTCAATCTATCCACAAGTCACAGCAAGATCGAATGTGCGGAGGATAGAACAGACTCTGAAATGGTATTATGTGAGAGCACACATGAAAAAGTGTTTACAAATCATCTTCAATGTGTGAAAAAACCTGGTGCATCTTAATTACCTAAAAAAAATGGTGAACCTCACCATTCTACCCAGCAAAAAGAAATTCTCTTCCTATTCCATTCAATACTTGAGCCCTTGGTTTAAGGTCCAATAAACTGACCGGAAGATGGAAAAAGAGATCAATTAAGAAACTCCCTAACGAGGAGTTAACTAGGAAAAGGTGTTTCGAATGAAGATGGAGCCTATGTTTCGTCTCCGTCCAAGAACGAATCAACCTCGTCGTCCTCTGCTATCGATTTCCTTTACTCTCTGCCATCATCTCAAGACTACCAAGAGAGCTAGTTGGGTTCGTAGAGGAATCAAGAATCCTGAATCGGTAGCTGATCACATGTATAGAATGGGTGTGCGCTCTTATTGCTTCGGAGTAGAGGTGGCAATGAGTCGGATCGTAACCGGATTGGGTCGGGTTCGACCAGTTTCTCAACCGATCAAAAAAACTTCAATTCGAACTCAACCCGCCTATAAACGGGTCGAATCTATCAACCCGTTTAAAATTTAATTAATTAATTATTCATGTATTTTAATTATTTATTATTTTATTATTTTTTTTAATTTTTAATTAATAAAATAATAAAATTAATAATAAACGGGTTACACGGATTTGGCTGCTTGAATTGAATTTAACCCGTTTACCAACTAATTGAGAAAACCTCAACCTAAATCCAATCCATTTAATAAATGGGTAGACACTAACTCGTTTAGTCGGATTGGGTAAGATCGAGTTGGCGGATTGGGTCGTGTTTTGCCGGTTCTTCTTCGGAGATTCCTAGAATCGATCGTGACGGGTGTGTTAAAATGGCGATCGTTCAAGATATTGCAGAAGCCATTGTTGGCGACATCACTCCTTTAGACGGAGTTCCAAAATCAGAGAAGAGTCGTCGGGAACGGGAAGCACTAGATTACTTGTGTAAATTCCTTGGTGGAGGCTCAAGAGGTAAAGAAATAGGTGAGTTGTGAATAGAGTACGAGAAAAATTCTTCACTAGAAGCCAAGGTTGTCAAGGACTTTGATAAGGTCGAGATGAGACTTCAAGCCTTGGAATATGAACAAGATCAAAGGATGGATTTGGATGAGTTTTTTCAATCAACCGTTGGGAAGCTTCAGACTGACCTGGGAAAAGCTTGGGCTTTCAGAGATAGCATCAAGAAGGAGAAGAAAAGAACACTAGGTCCTTCCCTTGTCCATATTTTTTGTTGACTGTTGATACATGTTCTTTTTCCCATGGAGTTGATTCAGCAGTAGCTTCGAGATGAAATCAAATGCTTGAAACAGTTTTCGGAAGAGATAGAGAAAGAGTTGTCAGAAAATTTAAGGAAGGAGAGAGAAAGTTTCTCTATTTAAGTTTTTCGGAATAGAGAGAGAGAAGATAGTTTACGAGAAAGAGAGAGGAAAAGAAGGAGAAAATATTGTCGTAGAAACCGACATAGTCACGAGCTTGAAGCTGACAGCGAACTATTTCAGCGATTCATACAATGCCGTTGGATCGCTGTTACGTAGATTTAAGTCTAAACGGTCAAACGTTGAATTTAACGGGTCTTTTTTATTTTTATTATTATTTTTAAATATTTGAAATATAAAAAATCTGTTTTAATATTTATTATTTTTTTTCTTCTTCCTAATACTTGTGTCGACCACTTCTTCTTTTTTTCCTAATACTTGCATTCTCCTATCAAAGTTTGTCTCACCCCTCATCAATCTCACCCTTCCTCATCAGCATCCTAATCTTGAAATTGTTGTTCAAGAAGTACAAAGGTAAGTAGTGGTTAAATCCACGTGGGGTAGTGTTGCTGCTGCTACTGCTGTTTGCAGCAGCATCAGAGTTTGAAGAATTAGTGGTTTGGTGTTAGTGGTGGTTTGAGTGTGGTAGGGACATGGTGTTGTGGTATAGGAAATGTATTTGGGTGTGGTTGGGTGTACCCAAGGCTTACATGTTAAGCCTTGGGTACCTTTTGGCTCTTTTTAGCATTGGGTACTCCAAATTTAGCCTTAGGTACCACTTTCACATGGTACCCAAGACTTATTTTGGGATACCCAAGGCAAAAAAAAAACACAGTTGGATCCAAATGGCTTTATAAGCCTTGGGTACCCTCCAAAGGGTTGGAGAATGTCCTCACACATGGGCTAAGGTGTTGGTGGTATGGTTTTAGGGTGGTGGTGAGGGATATT
>JAUPMG010060187.1:0-27467 GCA_031762675.1 Pachysandra terminalis | reverse complement strand
ACCCTTGCTAATTTGCCTTGGGTACCATTTTGGTATCCACGTGGCAGCAATCCAACGATGTTGTATGGATTGCTGCACGTCTTAAGCTATAGAGGATGCGAGCCCCTCCCTTTGCTATCATGTCTCCTTCTGGAAGCTTTGAATTCGAATTCAATTCAAACACGAAAGACCTTGGGGCCCACTACCATTAATGCTCTTCTACAACACTCCTTAGATTCAACCACCTATCTATCCCCTTGAGACTCTCTCCCCTCCATTTCATCACCCCTAACCTCTAGAAGTCTTTCTTCTTACGAAACAGATAGCCTTTGTTGGAGTAACGCGATTTCAAGCTATTCCAAATACTTCGGTTGGGCTTATCCTCCCATCACACCGAACACTTGAAGACCTCCGTTTTCACCCTCAATGAGATTGAGTTAGGTTGGCTGCTCCTTTTTGGTTTCCTCACCTACAACCTAATCCACTGTACTTCAGATCTATCCTCGGTTGCTCAACCCGGGCGAATAAAGCTTGCGCACGCTTCGCCGATCGACATGAAAACCCTATCCGACCACAGGTGTGATGGTATGCCGACCACTCTGATCCCTGATCGGTCGTCTTTGACTCCGTCAACCTCACAGCCTGACCTCGGATGCCACCGGTCTAAATACAAGAAATAGGGCTCGAACCTTCTACACCCACTGCCCACTACTTCCATTGCTTCCACCCTTGTCCCGGAAGAGAACAAAAACAAGTTCGTCGTCAACTTTTGAACTCCTACCTCTGTGTAGGACATTCAGTTAGGTTTTACGCATCGTTGTATCTTAGAGATTAATGGAGGTTCCCCTTCAAATCTCCAAAACATCCAGATTATCACAAATGACAGTTCTGTTGAAGCCTAAAACAAGGATGTGAATTCATTTCAATTTTGATTTGCTCTCCTTTACAACTGCTTGCGATAATTTACCTGTATCACACCCATTAAAGAAACCGTCTCCCAGAGCCTTTTCGATTTCCCCCTCTTGAGTACCCTGCCAAAGATGGATCTTTTACAAGAGCTGAGGATTAGACTAGTGGTGATCCCTTCGAGCTCATGGGTTGGTGGATACAAATACCCAAACTCCACACTAGGGTATGGAGAAGCTCCCTGCCTGCCGAAAAGCATATAAACTTTGATTTGTCGTTGCCGATTATATCAGTTAGTTTTAAGAATCTTCCATTCCCATTCCTGGAATCCAGCACCAGAACAGACTGCGTCATTTTTTTTGATCCGACCTCAAACTAATCTCTCTCCTCTTTCAAGCTCTTCTCTACCCCTTGAGCCATCCAGTTACAATCCTCCCAAGGAATCACCACACCTGCAGTATCAATCTTCCTTTTTTTATATATTCTTTACTTCTCCTTACTGTCTTCCTTCTATATCTTGAACGAGAAACACTTCGACTTCACCTTCAAAAATCTTCAATTTCCTGTCATCCTACCTTCAGACAATACTCCACCAGCAAGAATTCTTTGACGACTATTTTGAAGATAGTAGACCTGATAGACTGAATCAATATACTTTTCAACTTCCTCAGACTCTGAAACTCAAACTGAATCTATTAATAAAAAAATTCCTTAGGGAAATACTTCTTATTAGCCTGATGTTAAAGCTTAGATGATCATGGTCCGAATTGGGATCGACAGCCTTTAAGTTGTGATTTAGATATACATAGGTACTGGGTGGATGGAACAAGATCAACTTTTACTTATCAAAAAGAAAAAAGAAGAAGTTTTGATTGGGATATGAAACATGAAATGTTAGAAAAACATTCAACTCTTTGTGGATCATCCTTAACCCATTCAGGTTGCCAATAGAACTCGGGATCCTCCAAGTCTACTTAGCAATTCAAATGAGAAGCATGATTTTTTAAGTACTGTTATGTGACCATGTTTAAAAATGTGGTCCTTTCCCCCATTTGCTGGTTTATACGACCAGCTCTCCCGTCTCCTTTTCTCACAGCTCTTCTCATCTGTGCACTAAAGTTTTGCCGCCAAATTGTACAAGCACCCTGGATTCATCATAGGTATTTTTTTTCTTTAATTTGTTTAGTTTTACAAGTGTTTTGTCGTTTTTAAGTACGAGCTTACTGCATGTAGGTAAGGATAAGAGTCCCCTTTCAATAAATAAATAAATAACAGTTTTTTTAGAAAGATCATTTCAAAGAAAGAGAATTTAGGATACATGAAACCTTTTATTTAACTACGTCATTGTTCTAGTAATTGAAACAAAGTGGGGACGATTACAAGAGTTTTAGTGTAACTACACCACATCTCTCAAAATAAAATAAAATAAAGTAAAATACAAAAATACCCTGAATTTATTAAATGTTTTATAGGATGTAAAAAGTTAAATTTGGAAGATTAGAAAGAAGTGTAGACACTTTCTGAGGCAACTCATGGCGTTACATATGGATAAATTGCATGGGTTAGGTTTAGGGCCTATAAGGAGTGTTTTGAACCAGATTAAAGTATTTCTTAGTCTCATTTTTTTAAGAGTTTTAGTGTAACTACACCACATCTCTCAAAATAAAATAAAATAAAGTAAAATACAAAAATACCCTGAATTTATTAAATGTTTTATAGGATATAAAAAGTTAAATTTGGAAGACTAGAAAGAAGTGTAGACACTTTCTGAGGCAACTCATGGCGTTACATATGGATAAATTGCATGGGTTAGGCTTAGGGCCTATAAGGAGTGTTTTGAACCAGATTAAAGTATTTTTTAATCTCATTTTTTTTTAAGTTTTTACTTGGTTGTCATGGGTTTTAACAATTAGGCCGAAAATGGGTTGTTTTCTTTTCTTTGCAATTTTCTTTGAATTTAATTTGGATCAAAACATGCGAAATAAATTGTAAATGAGGTTGGAGTTTCATTGGGTTTATAGTCTTAATTTGACCCTAATGATCCAAATAGAGTTCTAATATTAGCTTTTTTGAGAGTCTGTGTATTGGTCTTCAAAACTTGAAAATTACATTTAATGTTGGTGCTAATTGAATGATTTGTGTTGTTTTAATGAACTCAATACAGCTAGATACAACACTACTCTATTTCAATTGTTTTTTAGCAACGTTGTGATAATTCTGTTAGCAATCTTTTTATGCAAATATATATATATTTTGTACTTTGTATAATTTTGTCTTTTGGTTTGAGATTGACCATGGATGACAAGTCCATACATGGATCAGGGATACAACTTGGGATCGACTGGGACTATCCACAATCCAGTCCCGAGTTTTAGAACCATGTTTATAAGATCTTTGGGTTGAAGGGGTCCAATTTAATGTTGAATTTGTCAGTCCATATGTTTGTGTTCTTGTGTATTATGCCGTGGATTGTTTTGACTTTTGGGGTTGAGTATAGGGTGACTATTAGAAAGGTGTGGAAGTATCCAATAATCAGTGTAAGGAATTATATTTGAACCATCACTCCCCATCCAATGAGTATTTTGTTTGAATAAGTTACTTGTAGTGATCTTATGGTTGCATTGGTTTTGCTTCCGTTTAGAAGGGAAGTACTCATAAATATTTTTGTTTCATTGCTGAATACCAGATTATACTCTTTGGTTGAGTTAGTGACCGACGACTTTTGTTACAAAAGTTTTTGTATCTTTAACGGCTAATCCTCCCCATCTTTTGTCTTGAATGGGTTTGTTTGTTTGTTTGTTTGTTTTTTCCTTTTGTTTTTTTGGTATTTCTCACCGAGTTTAGTTTGCAAGTAAGAGGTGTGCTACTTGGGCACATAGATGATGTGGCCAATCTAAACCATCTACTTGATAAGGGACCTTTTGTATTGGCCATGAGTTATCACTAACACCTTCCTAAGCTCTTTTAATACTTGGATATTGATTTTATTGTATTTTGTGGCAATTTTTGAATTATTTAAATTTTATTACAGCTTTAACAAGAAAGATGTTGGATTGAAGGAATGTGTTTTTGCCACATGGACAATGTTTTTGTGGCTAAAACTTGGCATGTGAATATGGAAGAGCATGTGGACAAACATGGTTTTTTGGACTAGTCCGGTCTATACCGACCAGTCCATACCATACCGGACCTCGGTGGTCTAGTCCCAAGCTGTGATACAAACTAAAGTATCAAAAGGTTATGTACTGGTAGGTCCAGACCGGTACAACTAGTTCTTCGGTTATTTATTTATTTTTTTTGGAAAAAAAAAGTGATGGACTGGACGGTCCAGACTAGTATCGGTCGAGACCGGTACTAACCTTTACCGGCCTGTACAATTGGTCCAATGACTGGTATTACTGATCCAAATTTTTTTTTATTCAAAATTTGATTGGACTAGATTGGATGGTCCGGTACTTTTGTATCGGATCCAAACCGGCCGGTATTGCTGGTATGGAACGATACCAGCCATGTCCGGTACTGTCCCCGGTCCCGGTAAAAAAAACCATGTGGACAAATGGGGTTTGCTAAGTCTGCTGCCATGTGTGAAATCTGTCACTTACCCTAGCGTTTTAGACATATATAAATAGATGGATATAGATGGAGATAAAGAGGTCTTGATAGTTACATTCTTAGTCTCTACACAAAATTTGTACGAGATTAGAGGGTGTTGACAGTTACATTCTTTTTAGTTTCTATTTATGTCTAATCTTGTTTTTATAAGTAATTCTGAATAATAGAAAAATAAAGTTCTTGTCCATTATTACTAGCCATGTCTATAAGTAATTTTGAAAAATAGAGAATTCAAAGTTCTATGTCCATTATTTTTAGATTTAGGGATTTGGTGAAGACTATCAATGGAAGGAGGCTCAAAAAATTTAACAAATATTAGATATTAAAATAAATGTAAAATGGATAAGAATGTTGGGCTACAATGAAGCAACATATGCATTGTTCCACTCAAACTAAAAGAAAAAATTTATAAGACAACCATTAGGCCTACCATGATGTATAGATCGGAATGTTGGGCAACAACAAAGTTGATATGCATAAGATGAACGTTGTTGAGGTAAGGATGTTGAGATGGATGTGCGAGAAAGACTAGTATAGAATTAGATAAGGTGAGGAATGAACATATCCGAGTGTGCATATGTCAAATCCCAATCTAGGAAATTCCCTTAGACATCCTTAGAAATGTCCATGTGAGTCTCACCCCTATCTCTAGAGGTGGCTCAACAATATAGAACATAAGTATTAGTCATCAATATTTCTAATAAATATTAAAAAACATTCCATTAAGATTATTTGAATCACATGAGTTCAACTAATACTATAAAAGAACAATGAGACTTCTACCCAACTGCTCCCAACAAGCTGAACTCTCCGAGCAATCATCTAGGACCCTGAAAATGTTAAAAGACGCGAGCTGAAAGTTCGCATGAGTAAGCCCTTCAAAAATTAGTGTATGTACTCATAAACACATGCTGCATGAAAATAAGTAAATAATGAATAATAAATGAGTAAATACTAGATAATATCTATTTTATATAAAATACATAATTACACACCACATAATGCAGTTACCTCTTCAATCTCACCAAGTTTGTCTCATATGAATGGAAGTCTACTCAACTGGTCAACTATATGATGCAGGATGCTCATATGATGATATGCAAGTCATCTGTCTCACACAAGACATTCACACAATACACACACAATAAAGATGATATGCATGCTGTTTCATATTTGTATGGTGTATGCTCACTCTAGATCTATCTCGGTTTGCCAAGGGTATCCTCGTGATCCAACCCCCAATACAGGGCAAATGACGAGATATTCTACGTACGTACCATAGTTTTAGGGACTTACAATCCATCGGGCACAATCCCCGAACCTATATTTTTGATCATGGGATGAATCCAGGGGATCACAACGTATCTACACAGAACCTCCCCAATGGAGAATTACCAGCATACGACCTACCAACAATGGGTCACTCTAATTCAGACTCTGACGGTCTGCTTATCAATTCATGGCCTATTGAGGACCTATCCCCTCACGTATCACATCACAATAATTATGTCCATTAGTACTGCTTGGTACTTACTCACACAACACTTTCAAGTGCTCAACCTTACCCAACCGTCTCGGCTAGGTAGTCTCAATGTAACTCAGGTAAACTAATTTCCCATTATTAATGCAAGTCACACCAAACACAATGTATCATGATCAAATGCATGTGATTCAACAAGCAGGCACATGAGAAACATTCCTATGATCTAATACTACAATCATCATACCTCACAGGGTGCACATCACGCTTATGTATTAAATATAGATATAAATAAATATATGTATATATGGTGAAGATTCATCCCTCTCATGAACGTATAGGTGTATGATCATAAGACCATCATCCCACTAATGCCTAATCACATCCACACATCATTAGAACTACTATCAAACATATTCACACAACCCTACATTCATACATCATAATAGCTAAAGGTGACATTACACCCATTATTCATGGTACTTGACTTAAGAACTAGCTTATGAGTAAAACATATCATTATAAGTAACAATTCATCACAGGAATATCAAACAAATCATAATATTGTAATTGAGTCATGTCATGGATGATTTGGGAACTCCCTTCCCACTGCTCAAGTGTCCTTGGGCTAATTTCATGGTTTAGGTAGACCTTACGTAGGGGTGTGGGTATGCCTAGCTTTTCAATGTTTGACCAAATACTTCCATATTCTCCCCAGTAGGTGTTACTATATATATATATATATATATATATATATATATATATGTTTGTCATGTTCACATTCATTGTGGCCTAACTAATGTGTTCGGCACACCCTTCGGCAGGGTTGTCGGCATGCCTAAAAACTACAAAGTGTGGGGAATCATCCCCCCTTCTATGTGTGGGTCCCTATGGACCTAATTAGATTGGAAATGACTTAATCTTTACTTGTGTGGAGGCTTCGGCACACCCTCCGTATGCCCTGGGGTCCATAGTGTTTAAACTCGGTATCAGATCGGGGATCGTCCCAATCTGATACCGAGTTGGATCGGCGATCCAACTCTGGATCGTCCGATCCCTCGATTAACTCATTAATTTAAAAAAAATCAAAAAATCAGAAAAAAAAATAGAAATAGCCCCTAAGCCCCTTCGTATCAGAATTGGAATTTTACCAAAAAAAAAAAATCAGAATCAGAAGAAAATAGAAATAGCCCTTCTTAGGGTTTCCATTTCAGAATCAGGATCAGAATAGAAGAAGAAGAAGAATCAGAATAGAAGAAGAAGAAAAATCAGAAGAAGAAGAAGTAGAAGAAAGAAGAAGAAGAAGAAGAAGAAGCATCAGACGAAGAAGAAGAAGAAGAAAGAAGAAGAAGAAGAAGAAGAGAAATCATACCTCTCGATCTCGTCTCAGATTCGCAGGTCGCAGCGAACGGTAAGTCGATTTCTCCCTCTGAACTTCTTCTCTCCCACGTCTCTCCCTCTTCAGATTCTCTCCCAAATCTTTTTTCAGTCGGAGAATGAAACCCTTTTTTCTTTTAATGTCGTCTGTCTGGATTATAGACTCTGGAAACTTCTTATTTATTTTTTTTTTATTTCAAACGATTTGGACCGGTCGATCCAATATGGATCGTCCGATCAGACTCGGAGATTCTGAGTCAGATCGTCTGGATCGGACGATTTGCACCGGTTTCGGACCGAGTCAAATAAACTTATAATGTTTTAGGGATCGGCTTGGGATCGTGACTCGTCCCGAGCCGATCCCGAGTTGGATCGGCCGATCCTTTACACTATGCTGGGGTCTGTAGAACTTCCATTGGTCATTTGCCCAGATTGGTCTTCGGTGGACCCTCGGTTTACTGAGAATGTCTCGGCAACCTAACTCGAGGACCACCTGTTGGTCTATGAATTCTAGGTAGGGGTCTCGGTTTACCGAGGAACATAGTTCAAAATATAGTATCGAGGTAGCGTATCAGTCAGCTCGAAAATGGCTACGTATCGAGTATCATATCGGATACGCATGGATATGCTGTAAAAGTTGTAGATACGGTGGATACGCAAAGTAAATGAAAAATACATAAAACAAGACCCACTTTTATTCAAAGATAAGGTAAATATATGATAAATTGACATGTTTTTTTTATATGAATCATATGATACACCCACACATATAATATATATTAACATGAAAATCGACCGCTACACGCGTAGGAACATGAAAACTTAAAAAAAATTCAAAATCCATTAGGAATATAAGTGTAAAGTCTTAACATATCACATATACTAATAAAACATAAAGAAAATCATACATATCTAGTGGGATCAATTCCTTACAAGTAACAAGATGTAATCATTATTTAAGACATAGAAAAATACTTTCAAACATCAACAAATGAATTCAAATCCATTTGGAATATCTTAGAACAAAAAAGTAGATATAGATGTATATTTCAAACAAAAAGCCTTCTTATTCGACAAACTTTAAAGAAGGAAAATAGCAAATGAAATGAGAAGAAGAACGATAAGGAGAATGACAAGAAAAATAATATTAGCCAAACCAAACAAATATTTTCTCTTCCATTTTCTTTTTCTTTGTTCTTTTTTGAAATTAGGATAGTAATTTAAGGGTTTCTATTTGTGTGTGTGTGTTTTTTTTCCCTTTTTTTGATTCTTATTTAGTTTTCATTGTCTTCTTTTTTATCAGTATCCATCGTATTGAGATAGTATCGAGCGTATCGAGGCAGTATCGAAATTGTATCGACCGTATCAACAATGTATCGCGCGATACGTTGTATTTTTTTCTGTTTTGTTTCGAGCAAGGGAGTGTCATGTCGACACTGTCGATACACGATACGTATCGCCCGTATCAGGTGATACGATACGATATTTTGAACCATGCCGAGGAATTCTCGGTAGACTAATCCGAGAACCTAATGTGATGTCTGTTACCTTCGGTAAACCGAGTGGTCTGTCGAAGTGGCGATTTCGTATATTTGCAGGAGTTTGATCTTCCAAACTCCTACCTGGATGGTTTAGGGACTTCTGCACCTTCGTATTGGGGTCATCTCTTCAATTCTCACCTCTTTTCTAATTATTTCATCACTTTTAGGTCAATAACCCTAGTTCTGTTCCTAGGTTCCATCATATGAGATCTATTGGGTTTTTCCCAGCTTTCTCTGAGTATTAGTATTAGGTTTTACATAGAAATGGGTTAGGGAAGATTAATGAAACATTAAACAATGAAAGTAACATGCTAGGACATGGGTTTAGGCCTAAATACCAAGAAGTTTGAAGGGGAACTCACTAGGTATGCTGCAATTCCCTTCTTGGTTCTTTCTTCACATCCATGGCTGGTTTAGGTCTCCTCCTAGCAGCTCCTAGGGTTTCTCACGAAATTCCATGGGTTTCTAATGTTGAATTAGTACATATACTCATTAAACAACTAGGTTAAATCTTAACTCTAATCATAGGTGCAACCTAATCTCACCCTACTAGTTTGGGTTTAGTTAATGAGCACTGGGTTCAATATGAACCCAGTTTGGTTTGACACCTTCAGGGATTTGAGGTGGTTAAGTCCGTGGTTCATATTATAACTCCCTAAATTACCATCCTACGTTTTTTAATTAAAGGAATTTCCTATTTTTGATTTCCGAGATCTTACAGTGTAGGTGTGGATCAAATAGGAGATAAGATAAAGTAAAGTAGGTTAAGATGTTTTGGGCATGTAAAGCCAGGACCTAGGGAAGCAGCTGTGCTAAGGTGTGGGGGAGAAATCGTTGAAGGATTTAAAGGGATGGAGGACCAAAAAGAACGTGGGTGGAATCAATCAAAAAGGATTTGGATTTTCTTAACTTAACCAAAGATACAATTTTTGATAGATTGGGATAGAGGAACAGAATTCTTGTTGCAGACTCCAACTAGTTGGGATAAGGCATTTGATGATGATGATTAAAAAATTGTAAAATGTAAGATTCAACTTTGTTTTTGAAGCAATTATTAAATAAATAAGAAAACGTATTTTTTAGGCATAGACTATACTGATGTTGACGATGATCAATGATCAAGTCAAAATGTACTTGTTGAGACATGATTTAACAAGTTCCATAGGGTACTTTAGTCATTTAAATTTAATTTAATATAAAATGGAGAGGGGATGACTAGCACAAGTGTTTGCTCAGTTTTCTTTGTCACTTATTCTTTTTCTTTCCTTCTCTCTTTGCTTCATGGTTTCGGATTTTAAACTCTAACATGGTATCCGAGCATGTTCTGTTTTAAGTTTTTTTTTAACCTTTCTCCTCTTAATCTCCGACTTATACCCTCTCTATTTCTTTTTATTCTCTTCTTTTTATTTCTCTTTCAAGATATACTGGGTTTCTTCTCCTCCCTTATTTATATTCATGTATACCTATTTTCTGTATCTATGGTTTGATATATTGATCAGGTCTCAACCTGGTTGGACGGTGCAGCAACCAACATGGTTGGTTGTGTGCAGTTTGTGGCTGCATAAACATGCTCCTCTTTTCAGATCCTAAGCATGACAGTGGAGATGTGAAGGCTGTTATAATTTTCTGTATGCCATCAAGTAAAAGAAAATCAGTGCTATGGATGAAGTGTGAATGAATTTTTGCAAGAAATAAATCTTCAACTTTGTAGCTGCTGTGTTTTAGTGGTGTATGTTGGGAATAAAACTAGTACTTTGAGTGCATTTATTGCTGTTGTGTTTTTATATCTTTCTATTTGAGTTTTTGTCATGCGTTTCTACCACAAAATAAAAGTAAACAGTAAGCTGTCCCAATTTCTGCCCAAAACCAATCTATTCAATTTTGAAATATGGTTAAATCAAGTGATATAAAGGATTATATATTGGGAATATCTAATGTTATGGATTTAAAAATTACTTCTATGAAGTTAAATGATGCAAACTATTTGTGGTGGGTCCAATCTGTCAAGGTGTTTATTGGAGCTAAAGAAAAATTGAAGTTCTTAACATTATACCCAATTGAGATTGAAGCCAAAGACTACAATGAATGGATGAGAAAATTACCGAATTATGATGTGGCTGTAGAATAGTATGAAGCTCTATACTATAATGTTCCTTGATACTGCAAAGGAAGTACAGGATGTATATGTGAGATTTTTCTCCCAAGATAAGAATGTATATGAATGATATACCAATTGTATGACAATATTTACATGTTTCAGTAGAGAAATAAAAAGTTTAAGTGTGTACTATAGTGTCCTTAGAGGAATGTGGGACGAGTTGAATATTTACTAGCTACTTAGTGACTAGAGTCACACTGGAAACAGAAGAATTTGAATTGGCTAAGTTCTTGTCTGGCCTATGTTTCAGATTCTATGCAATATGAGGTTAGATACTTGCAAGTGATTCCTATCTTAATCAATGTGTATTCTCAATGTGTGGTTATTCCTATTCATCCATCAATTATGTTCTTTATCTTTGAAAAACAATTAGCTTTATCTTGTCCACTACAATGAATTCAGCATATTTAGCCTTATTCAACAACTCCTGCTACTCTTTTTCACCTAAGCATACATGTCTTCCGTCCTTTCAAGTCGTTATCTTTGTAGGTCATTGACTCAGGCTTCTATAAATGACTTGGGACTCTATGAGTTTACTGTATCATCTCTTAATAAATCTCAATATAGTTCATTTGTTGTTTTAGTTGATGGTTCTACCAAGGTGTTTTTTGTTCAACTCCTCTCTATTAATCCTCTATACTTTATTTTCCTAAATTCCCAGTTAGTCTCTTTTTTGTTAGTAAGCTTACTCAAATTCCCTGTTAATCTCTTCTTTTTTTGATTGGTAAGCTTATTCAAATTCCTCGTATGTCTCTTTTTTGTTAGTAAACTTAGCCATTTCTTACCCACAAAATTTGAGGAGGAAAATAGGTCTATTGATGCACATATGGGCATAACTACTACTATGCAGTTGCGGTCCTCATCATTCGTAGTTGCTCAGCAAGGAAGATGGCAAATACGATGTTCCCGACAACTATAGGTTCCAAAAGGAACAACCCATCAACATAGAAGGACTATCACAAAAGTCACCGATTCCCTTTATAATCCAACAATGGTTACGACATCAAAATTCCAAAAATGGTTCTTTCAACAAGAAGAAAGAATTAAAGGACTATTATAGGGATCCCAGAAAGAACCTGTGCAATGAAAATATCCAGTATGTTGACTCAATCAACTCTATGGAATTTCAGCAATTATGGAGGTTGCTAAAAACTGCTTCTGTTATTGGAATTGACCTAAAATTCCATTCCCAAGCTGAACAATCAACAAGCTCCAAGGCCTCAAGTATTTAGTATGGAATTGCTACCCAAATGTCTTTTCAAATCAGCAATGCTTGTGGAGTCACTCGTAGAGATAATAATGTCATCTACATATACTATCAAGACAATAGTGGCGACAAAAGAGTGATGAACAAGACAGAAAGGTCAAAGGTAGAACGCTTGAAACCATAACCAAGCGCAACAACACTAAATCTATCAAACCAGGCATGAGGAGATTGCTTTACACCATACATAGCCTTTCATAATCAACACACAAGGTGCTCATTACCAGCAACCACATATCCAGGTGGCTGTTCCTTGCAAGGTTTTAAATTTCGATATCACAAGACATTTCGCCAAATTTTTTGTGGCGACATTTTGTGACCTGGCGGAATATTTCTCCAGGTTGGAAAAATATTAGGGAAATATTTTGCTATATCTCGTCGATATTTCGTTCCATTTCGCCGAAATTTTGACAAAATGGGGGAAAAGGGGGAATTCAGCAAATTCCCCCTACATTTCATTTCGCTAGGGGAGCATTTTGGCAAAATTTAAAACCATGGTTCCATGTATTCTTCCTCCTAAAGATCGACGTGAAGAAAAACATTCTTGATATCAAGCTAAAATAAAGGCCAAGAACAACTGACAGCAACTGAAAGGAGGATTCAGAGAGAGTTAAGACGAGCTACATGAGAGAAGGTTTCTAAATAGCCTATGCAATAGGTTTGTGTGTAACCCTTGGCAACAAAACATGCCTTAAGACACTCAACAGAACCATTCGAAAGATACTTAACAGTGTAAACCCAACGACAACCTACTGGATGTTTTCTAGGAGGAAGGGCAGTAAGCTCCCAAGTCTGATTCTTGTGAAGAGCACTCATTTCCTCATCTATAACATGTTTCCATCTATACGAAGATAAGGCCTGCTAATAATATATGGGAATAGAAATAGAGGACAAGGTACAAGCAAAGGATTGTAAACAAGAGAAGCACAATCATATGAAACAAAATTAATAATAAGGTGCTGAGTACAAGTACGTTTACCTCGGTGTAAAGTAATAGGTAAATCATCAGTAGTTGTAGGGGAGGATGGAGTAGGAACCTCTGATGAGGAAGATGTGGCCTCCAGACCATAAGAAACACGACTCCTATCTTCTTTCTTTCTTCCTCGTCCTCTACTATAAATTTTCTACTTTTGAATATGTTTGTGAATGATCTGGTCCGACATGGGCTGTAATGGCTAGGAAACTGTGGAGGGAGGGACTGTTCTTTCTCTCCTCCTGGGGGTGTGTGTTGGGTGGGGGGAAGAGGGACACTTCTTCCTCGTCCTCTACTACAAATTTTCCACTTTTGAAATATGTTTGTGAATGATCTGGTCTGACATGGGCTGTACTGGCCAAGAAACTGGCATTACCAGATTATAATGACAGTTCATATGCGTCTGGTACCTGGTCCGGTGCATTAAACTGTGGTTTTAGTGTTAATAGGTTTTTGCACAAAATTAAACTAGCCTTTCCTTTGAGCACCAATATCTGATCCTTTCGAACCCATCCACTTCTAGCCAAATATTCTCAAACTTAAAAGGATGCATTCCTGCTCATAGTATTGCCATAATCCAGCAAGATAGGAGTGATCATACCGTGGTTTTCGAAGAGCAAACTATGTAAAATCTGGAAACTTCTAGGTATGCAAAATAATCCTACTACAAAAAAAATCTCATCCCATTGATTTTCCATCTACACAGTATCCAATATAGATATCTACATCTATATATTTGTATGACCATACACCTCAGTCATAGGTTTCCACATGGATTTCTATGTTCCAAAACAACCAACTGAGAATAGTCCAACAGGAGAGCCCTCATTCTATGACCTTTCTATTAAAAAACAACAAAATGCCTTATCCCAACTAGTTGGGTCGATGGCACGAATCCTGGTCCGCTATCCAGTCGGTCAAAACCCATATTTTTTATCATATATATTTTTCCTCATCTTAGTCTTTTTTTGGTCTTCCTCTTACATTGTTCAATATGCAGCCTCTTTCAACCTCCCACAATCACCTCCCTAGGCCTTCACTTTATATGCAAAAGCCTTCGTAAGCTATTTTTCTCATCTTATCTCATATTTGTGCAGACCCTAAATTCTCTCAAATATGTTCATTCCTTACCTTATCTTTTCCAGTCTTCCATGACATTCAGTGGACAATCCTCATCTCAGCAGCATTCATCATATGATTATGTTACTTCTCTGTTGCTCAACATTATGATTCATAGATCATAGTAGATCTAATAGTTATCCTATAAAACTTTCCGTGGAATAAATCAATCAGCATTTCCACTTAGGCCATCCAACTCTATTTGTATGGGTAACTCTTGGTGTACATCAAGATTTTTATTCTCGGGATCTTGGATCGGACCGGTCCGGGCCGATCCTGGTCCGATCCAATTTTTGGATCGTCCTTCAAAATAAAAAGAAAAAAATTGGACTGGATCGGCCGATCCTTATTGGTATCGGTTGGATCGGTTCGATCCAAAGCCACTTGATGCACTAGTTTGTATCGTGGCTTGGGATCGGACCGGTCCTGGCCGATCTCGATCCGGATTGGCCGATCCGATCCGATCCTTGAAACCATGGTGTACATAGTATTAAACAATGTTAACATTAAAAAAATATTCAATACATCTTTTCTATTCACAAAACAAATAAAGATGAGTTTTACTCACCAATATCATCCTCCGATGATCCTTATAACCCCCAACGCCACCCCTTCCCCCCCCGCCAACAAAATAATCCTTGGTCGTTGAACTCAACTTGATTTCCTGCAAAACAACTATATTACAATACTACATTAGGACACTGTTTTCGATCACGTCCTCTTTTCCTGGGCTTACCTTCTCCATCCCTACCTTTGTAGTTTAACTGCGCACAGTGTTGTTAAACGTTAAGACGTGAGACGAGGCGTTAGATCTTGGCTTGAGGAGAGGCGTAAGCCTCAAGAGCATGTATTCTTTTAATTATAAAATAATTTATTAAATATATAATAAATAATAATACTCATTATAAATATAAAAAAATGATCTAAAAATGTACAAAAAATAAAAAATAAACGAAATTTCAAATTGAACACTAAAATAATTCAAAAGTACTTATAGGCCAATTCCATTAGTCCATTCTATCATCAAGTAAAAGAAAAGCAAGTCATATGCATTACATCATCATCACCAACGGAAAACATATATGAATGTTCTAAATTCTAAACCCAAACATTACATCAAACAAAATATCACTCTAAGTCATCCACATCAACCAAGTCATATGCATAATCATCGAGTCTTCTTCTTCGTTGGGTTTGCTCGTTGAACCCTAAACTTCTCTTTTTCGTCTCCAAAAGTCAATGATAGTTTATCTCTTATATTTTAATAACTAAAAAGCTAAAAGACAACTTAAACAAGTTAACTACAATTAAATAATTACAAATTAAATTGTAGGTTTTGCTTTTTTATTTTTCTTCTTTTTTTCTCTGCACTTTTCCTGTAGACACATGAGGCGCACGCCTCATGTGTGAGGTGCTACAAATAGCATGAAGCGTACGCCTCACCACATGAAGCGTGCGCCTCACGAGCGCCTTGTGCTATTTCACTGCTCCCCGTGGCGTTTTGTTAACGCCACGCCTTAAGGCGTAAGCCTCGTACGCCTTTTAAAACACTGATTGTGCATATCAAGTTACACAGCTCCATGAAAGTCCACTTGATCTCTATTTCTCTCTTTTGTTAATTTTAACTTATGGACATGTTTTCATCACTTGTTAGAATCTGCATTTTCTCTTCAGTTTCTCATTTCTGAGATATCCACTGCATAGTGCCATTTTTCTTCACAAAATATATAGCTGTACTTCAGATTGATTGCTCAATTTGAATCACACGCAACATTACTTATTAAGCATCCTCCATCGGAACTGCTATTAGCGTCCTTACAATTTTATCAGTGACATTGTCATACCCCTGCTTAATTTTCAAACAAAAAGAATACATATGCTGCAATAGTATATCTTTAGAACCTACGAGTACATGTGTCCTAGCCCCAAATTCTCTAGTTTTGGATCGTCTTCCTTTTGAATTGTGATTATAAGAGCTTTAGCCTTGCAACATTGTTTTGTTGATAAAATGGATGACGAGGTTTTGGAACAAAGGGGGCATTTTTAAAAAGGTTATATTCGCTTTTTTTTTTTGAATAATTCCACTCGGCTAAATCTACATTCTGGGTCTAAGATGCTTTTAGCTTTTGAATATTCAAATGCAATTTTTTTGTAGGCCTTATGCTTATTGGTTGAAACAACAATTGAAGGTTTGCTAATATTTTTATGATCACAATAAGTAGGCTATGATCTATCTTGAAATGTTTTGAATGAATAAGGAATCTTCATTCAGTTTGTTATGCTGATGTATATGCAAATTGTTATTGATGTTTTTAACTATTTATTTAGTTGGCATGCATGTATAACTGACAAGCAAGCTGACACAATGCGAGAGTATGGATGCACAGACTTTCACATGTGTTCCTCATACATTCAGTTGCAAGACTATGCTATTTTGACAACATATATAGTGATTTTTATCATCTTTAGGTTTAGTTGTGTGGTTATTGTTTATCCAAATGTATTCTACAAAATAAATATTTTACGGATTTTCATGTGCAGCTAGTGAATCAGAACCATCTTGTTGATCATTATGCTTCCAAACATCCAAAGGAAAAGGGTCCTACTGATTCAGGTTAATTTCTTACCATCAACAAAAGTAGCAAACTGTCTGTTCAGAACTTGGGATGTATTTCAACTCTTATCGGAATGAGAAACACTGCACTTCCTTTTGTCATTGTGTTCCATCATTTTGTTTGATTGCTAAGGCTAAGAAACTAAATTTTAATCCATAGATATGGAATAATGCAATATCCACGCAGGAAATTAAAAACTGCTGTGGAAATTCCCCCAAGTTATCGAGGGGCAACCTTTCAGGCATTATGTAGAGGGTCTTCGCATACTCTTTGAGATGTACTTACACTTGATTTTTCAAAATGCAAAGTGTACATGGTTCTTAAGCAGAGTAGCACTAAAAGCTAATACTTGATTTGGGCCACTAGGACCCTAGTTCATTTACCATCAATACAAGTGCAGTTTGGGGAAAGTTTACTTTTAATGTATAGGTTACAGTATCATTTCCCTTTACGCTTGTATACATGCTTTTGCTATATTTCAATGATAGATCAAAACTTTTCTGATGTCAATCATATACCACGTGTATCCCAAGTTTTTTATTTTATTTTATTTTATTTTATTTTTTATAATGAGAATTTCATTAAAAGAAAGCCCTAAAGAGGACAAAAGAGAGATCTACATTCTACAAGTTTTTAACTAGGGAAGCATTCTGAAGTTTCATCCATTCACAAAAACTTGTTAACCCCAAAATGAGAAAGCTTTTGCTGAATCATCTCTCTCTCTCTCTCTCTCTCTCTCTTTGGGTATCTTCGTGCTGATGGTCACTTGATCACTCCCCCATAAGGGAGACACGGAATCGAATGATACAAGTCTAAGAAAGAAGACAATAATTAGAAAAGCAAACTCTCTCTTTGAAGGGAAAACCTTCTTTAGATCACAATGACTCAAATTTCTTGTCTCCCTTATGAGACTAGCTATTTAAAGACCTTTCAAACAAATTAGATCCTACTTTTACTCTAGATACCATAATAGTTAATGACGCATCCGTTATGGATTCACTTTTATTCAAATTCAAATTCTACTTCCTAAATAATTTCCTTAACTTCAGCTTCCCATCCTTATTTGTGTATGTCTTGGATCTGTTGCCTGTTCAGCCTCTAACGTTCGTCTTCATCATGCCTTAACTTGTGCACATAACAACCCTTCCCCCTAGCTTGGCCTTGTCATCAGGGCTTGAAAGCTGGATAGCTCTTTGGAATTTCAAACCAATATTCCCACGTAACATCCTCCGGATAAGAGTTAGAACAATGGATCAAGATTTGTGAGTGTCCAGTTATGTTTGTTGACCACATGCCGGTCCAGAATGGCTATCGCTTCGAGCTGCAACCGGTCATCTTGTGCAGTAGGTAGGGGTAGGTCTGTTTGTGGCACTATCTCTTCTCCGACCTTTTTCTTTTAACATTATATGTGGAACACAGGATGGATAAATGATCCGAGTGGTAATTGTAATCTGTAGGAAACCTTTCTAACCTGTTGGACTCGAAATGGGCCAAAAAACTTGGGTGATAATTTTTGGTTAGCCTGCCATTCCACTGATTTTTGACTAAACAATTGAACTCTTAAATACACCATATCGTCTTCTTTGAATTCATGCTTCGTTCTTTGGGCATCTGCATTTTGCTTCATCCAATGTTGGGCTTGTTTTAGCCTTTTAGGTTCTTTTTTAGCAACCTAATCATGGTCTCTAGATTGGTCAAGTTTCGGTCAACCACTATTACATTGGACTCTCCTGGTACATAAGAGGTGTGTGTAGGAGGGGGTTGCCCATAAATTGCTTCAAATGGCGTGGTTTTATTTGAGGCATGAAAAGAGGTGTTGTACTACCATTCGGCTAACGGTTGCCACTTGACCCACTCCTTGGGTCGATCACCGGTCATGCAACGCAAATATTGCTCCAAGCAGCGGTTCACCATTTCGATTTGTCTGTCGGTTTGTGGATGATAGGCAGAGCTCATGTGTAATTGACTTTCTTGTATGGTGAATAAACCTTACCAAAATTGATTTATAAAGACTGAGTCACAATCACTTACAATGGTGCTTTGTATGCCGTGAAGCCTATATATGTGATCCATAAAGGTTTGGGCTACATCCATGGTCATGTAGGGATGACTTAATGTCATAAAGTGCTCGTACTTGCTAAGGCGGTCCACTACCACAAGGATGACGTCCTTATCGTGTGAGCATGGGAGACCTTCCACGAAGTCCATGAAGGTGTCACTCCACAGTTGGTCCGGAATTGGTAGGGGTTCGAGGAGGCTACATTCTTCATTTTGTTCCGTTCACATGTGTCGCATTTGGAAATGTGAGTGCACACATCTTTTCGCAACCCCTTCCAATAGAAATCCCTTTTTACCTAGTGTATCGTTTTTTGTGGAATTCAGAATGTCCGCCATTAGGCCTATCATGGGCCTCGTTCAATATCCGGTGCTTGAGAGTAGATCTAAACCATAGACGACCTTTGTATGTCAACTACCCCTGTTCACATGTGAATCCATGTTTTATGGTTGGGTTCTTTTGAATGGCCTGAATTAGTTCTTGAGTCTCTGCTTGGGCTTACCATTCACGTTGGAGCTGCTCTATCTGTAGTGACCATGATCCTATCATTTAATTTAATTATTAAATAATAGATAATCCTAATTAAAGCCTTAGGATCTAATTGTTATATACGGGGGTTGAATTGGACCTATGTTTAATTAAGAAGAATAGGTGATTAAATTATGTTATTTTGGTTAATTAGGTGTATTGGGCTTGGACCCAACACAACAGCATTAGTGGACAAGTGGGCTGGGCGAATTGGCCCATTGGGCAAGGTAAGTGTCATGACCCAAACCGGAATTCTCATTTGAGGTTCAGAATTGGGATTTGCAATCTTCACGCCAAACAAAACTTGGGAGTGGCAAGCGATATCTAGCCAAAACGGGATAAATATAAAGGATATTAAGTAAGATACAAATTATGAGATTAAATTTCTTAAATAATATCCAGTATGATTACTCATTATATAAGTAGCGAAATTATATTAGTCTAGTATTTTCAAATCAATTCCTACTAATAGCTTAGGTAAAAACCTAAACTAAAAATCTTAGTGAAGACTAACGTCTATAGGTAATTCATTCATAGGAGAAATAATAAAGTGAAATGTACGTTCAAATCAAAATAGTAAATAGCTGAAAGAAAATAGATATATTACATGCCCAACATCAACTTAATGTCTCCATAAAGTATTTATACAACTGGAAAATCAAATAAGAACGTTACTATGCTAAGACATTACGTCAAATAAATGAGAACAACTGCTACATCTTCATCCGATCTTCATTTCGATCTTCAGCTAATATACCTAAAATGTGGTTGCTATAAAGTATGAGCTATACTAGCCAGTAAGTAAATAAGTTCACAATTATGATATACTAAAGTAAAGTAAAACAATTTCTCAATAAACCTAGTTCACACAACAAGAAATACAAATTACATGAAATGAGATGCATGAGGTCAATTCATAATTTAATGCATGGGATGCAACTATTATATGAAATCCTATATGCTATGCACTTAACACGTAAAATCACCACATGTGATTAATTCAAGCATTCTAATACGAAATGCTGTCTATATGGGGTCTACATAAATTACACACATGATTCGGTTCTTGGGTATCACCAATGTGAACTTCCCTCGCCTATCATATTTCCTCATGTCTATTGGAATCATCACTTAGGACGTCCTGCACCATGGGAGATAACAACCGTTAACAATCTGTCTATGTATGTTCTACACTTAATCGTGTCGTACTACTCAGGGAGGTATCACCGATGTGAACTTCTATCCCCCCAATACATGGTAGGAGTAAGCAGACTATTCTATGTACTGGATCATAGTTTCACGGTGTTTCAACCGAGAGGACACAAGCGCCACGCTATTTTTGATCAGTGGGGATGCTTAGATCCCAAGGTATCACCAATGTGAACTTCCTCTGTGAATCATACCTAGCAGAAACCTCTGATATCTTGGATATTGGGCATCACTAATGTGAACTTCCCTCACCAATTAATTCTCACGTGAAAAGTACCCTCGACAATGATTGAGTCTATTGGGGTAGCAAGTCCCTTAACTCGACCTTGCCAGTCTCCTCACTTATTATGATTTTCATATCATAATACTCATGTAATAATTTGGAGTCCCCAAACTATGGACTCAGGAACTGGGTGTTACTCATAGACCAAATCCATGGTCGAGAGCTAATGCTGTGCATGTGAATAAGTCCGCATTAGCTAAACATTCAATCTTTGTGTACAAGGCGTAATAACAACTAGCAAGCAACGTAGATTATTCAATTTACAAATAATATGAATTAATTCTAAGTAACAAGAATAGTTGAACCATAAAGGGGAAGTAACACAAAATAATCTATGTATTCATATGGGATGCCTCAGCTGCATTAACAGGTATGTGTACAGTATTTGTTTCAATACATCATTCACATCTATCAACACCCATAGTCAATGGGGAGGCCGGTATAATAACCATTGCTCTGAGCTTCTCGTAACATCGTACTTGATAAGATCACATAATTCCCGAATTATGTGCAAGATATATGATGCTTAACTAACTAGCACACGCCATACACATTCCATGTGTTATCATACTCAATTCCATTCAAACCAATTACAAAGTGAAAATCATACTAACAGTCATATTAGAGTGCATTATTATGAATTCCAATCTCAATTCATGCTATATGTGTTAACTAACAAATACCAAAACATAAGGTCAAGTAAACAGGTTCGGCGAAGTCTTCGGTGCACCTATACCTGCCTCGACGATATCTTCGGCGAACCTCTCTAAGATTCGGCGACAAAACCAGGGGGTTCATGTAACGGCCTGAACCATTTAAAAGAATATTTAAATTAATATATTTATTATATAAGCCTATCTACTAAGTTGATTGACAATTAGAGTAAATCTGACCATGTGATGCTTATTGTGTGACTTTTATGGTCCTAGTGAGATGTATGTTAGTTAACCTTTAAGTATTTGAATTAATGGCATTTCTGTAAATAGGAGATGTCTTGAGGTGAATGGTTGGGATTGGGTAGTTATAAATCAAGGGCTTGGATTGGGTAGTTAGGAATGAGTGGTTAGGATGTGAGATGGTAAAGTAGGGGGTGTAGATGAGTGACATGTAGCAAGGGAGAGAGAAGAGTCTTCTTGTATGGGATGTTGGTTTGGCTTAGAGAGAAAGAAAGAGCTTGGAGAAGAAGATTTGGAGAAGAAGAGGTGTTGATTTGGTTTGGATTTGCTCAAGATAGCAAGGTGAGTATGGATTCTATAAAATAAGTAGGCATCTCAAGTTCTACTCGATTGATGATATGTGTACACTTATATATATATATATATAGGTTTTGTTTGATGAGCATGGTTGAATGTGTAGATAGTTTTCGATGTATTTTGTGTTGAATCTGAACTATGTTGTGTGTCTTGCCATTTGTAATGACCTAGGATAGAAATCCCTTGGAAATCCCCGAATTTTGGCTAGTTCAGACCCTTCGGTGCAATAGTCAGCGCGCCGAAGCGGTCGCCGAATTTTCATCCATAAAAGACAAAAGCTCATGCCCTGCCGCCCCATCGATCAGGATGTCGACCACCGGCATAAGGTACTCATCTTTAGGAGTTGCTAAGTTGAGATTTCTAAAATCCACGCACACTCTTAGCTTGTTGTTTTTCTTCATTACCGACATGACATTCGAAAGCCAATCTGTACACCTGATTGTCTTAATGAACCCGACAAGAAGTAACCTCTCGATCTCTTCTTTGATTTTAAAGGTCACTTCTGCCAACATCCTTCTTGATGGTTGTTTAAAGGGCTTCAAGTTTGGTTTCATTGGCAGTTTGTGCTCCACCAACTTCCTCCGTAACCCCGGCATTTCGTGGTAGTCCCATGCAAAATAATCTTTGTATTCTCTCAACAGTGTTCAATTTCTTGCTTTATGCTGGGTTCTAACAGTCCATTAATAAAGACTGGTCTTCAGTCTTCATTGGTACCTAGGTTGAGTTCCTCAAGAGGGTTTTGTACTTCCCCGAGTGTGTCCTCTAGTTTTGCAGGAGCCACTGCTAGATCGGCCATAGAAGTGTCCTCTTGTGAGAGGTCTTCCATTTCTTCCTGTTCCAGAATGCACTCTATCATGTTTACCTGGTTCCTTCTTTCAGCAGCCTTTTCTTTTAGGTATCCTCTGATTGTTTCTAGAGTGGCCTCAACCGCGACCGACCCTTCGTTTTCTTTAAGGTCGTAGTTCATTCGACCTCCTCTATCACGCACATATTGTCCCTTGACCGGTAGAGTATTATCTCATTGGACGTAGATACTTCTACTTCAGCATCTTAGGGATCCTCAACCGTAGTCGATATCCCAGTCAGTCTTCCATTGCGGTCTCAACCAATGAGGTGCATTGTTCCAACCTCTTCGCCATATAACATGGCTTCGGCCGCATTAGAATCAACCGACTTGCTGTCTGTCATCATTACTTCGATCTTGTCCCCATTCCACAAGACTAGCAGTGTAGAGACCCGAATCTAGAAATTAAATATAATAATTAAATTAAGAATGATAATAGTTAATTTAATAATTAAATAATAATTTAGGAGTTTTATTAGAAATTTTCATGTAGTTATTGGTGTGGTTTTATAAGCTAATTAAATCCAAGGGTGGTATTTAAAAGAATAGTATTTGACTTGGGGTCTATGGGTAATTAAACTAAGTTATGGGGGAGTACTATAATTAAAGAAGTGAATTTCAAAATGGAACGTGATGGGGTAGTGGTGGTGTCGTGGGTTGGAAAAATGAGAGAAGGAAGGAGACTTCCTTATCCTTTTCCTTCACATCCCTATTAAGTGGTAGATTGGCTTGGAGGGTTTCTTTATAAAACTAAGATTAGAAGAAAAGTAAGTGGAAGGGTGAGAGCAGAAAGCCCTAGCCGTCCATAGAAGGAGAAATGGAAGAAGAGAAGAAGAAGTGGAAGAAGAAGGTGGAACCGTAGTAAATCAAACGTCGGATCAAGCATAATGTAAGTTTCATTTTTTTTATAGTCTTCTTGGGATATCGTGGGTGATTTCTTGTGAGCGTGTGCATGAACTAATGATTCTTCAATATGATCTCTGGAAGTATAACCTTATCGTGTGAGTTGATGATTGATAATATATGTTAACTTGATCATGTTGTATAGATCTTATGTATTGCTTTAGTGATATGTGATTTAATCCATGTTGACTTGTTTATTACACTAAAATGATGGTTGGCATGATTTACCTAACAAAATATTGTTTTGGTTATGTTTATTGACCTTTAGAGTTAATGTGGATTTATTCAAGCATCCAAAGTGAGGCTTCAGGAGCCCAGAAATTTCCCAGATCGCGGTCCATCGGCAAGCACCAGTACACTGGTGAGCCTTCTGACAGAGAGTTAAAATGCACAGAGGGTCCCCATCGGTAGGCACCGGTACACCGGTGAATCTACTAACAGGGACCAATTTTTAGGCTTAATTGACCCACCGGTAAGCACCGGTACACCAGTGAGCCTACCGATGGAATCCTGGACTAGTTTTTGATGAACTTTTGGTCTGGGGATTTGGACCATATGACTTGGGGTTGTGACCTCATATGTTTGGTGATTGTAACTGGTATTGTCGATGTTGATTGGCTTGATTTTCCTTACAAGCATGTGATCTATTATGCACCTATAATTGTGGGAAGGATACCCGTGATGGCATTCGATGGATTATTTGTGTGCGCACGAATAGCTTTCGAAGGGTATTATCACTGGAAATCTGACTGATTACTGGAAAGGACACCTGTGATGAATTATGGCAGATTATTCGTGTGTATGGGCGCACGGATAGCTTCGGAAGGATGTTATCACTGGAAGTCCTACTGTTATGGGATAGCTCATCTGGTCAACCACGCAGCGACGCATCGAGGTTGAATTCAACCTTGTTGTGGGTAATCGTCTTTGTGAAGGCCTCCCTGGTGTCATACCCCTAAATGCAAGAAATAGCTATGGGAATTGAACTTGGTAGGTTGAAAACTCTACAAAACCAATATGTACATGTGGGAAGCGCGAATGAGATGTAATGGAAGTGAACATCGTATATTAGGTGATGGTTACTCGGTAAAACCGGCTGATCATCGAAAGTTGCATTCGTTAGCATGCATTGGGTGTGTACTATGTTGTTTTCATTAACCATTAATTACTATTATTAATATTCTCGTAATGATGTCGGTATGACGTGATGATGTATGATTGTATTTCTCTATTTAATTGCCATGATATTACTTTAATTGGTTTTAACTAACGGTATTCCACAAGGATGGATGACAGAATTGACTCTTACTGGTCATTCCAAGCTCACACAACTTTCTATGTTGCAGATTGAGGTGGGATGAATATGACTAGCAGCCAGATGTGGCTGCTATGCTTTTACTTCAGTTTTAGGACTTCTATGTTTATGAACCATTAATGATAGTTGGTTGTGATGAATTTGATTTAGTTTGTTTATGGATTGTAGGCTCTTCTAAAGCCGTAGTTTGTTGTGTTTTAGAATATTGCTTTCGCACTTTGGTTATTCAATAAGAATAGTTTATATCACTTTTATTGTTGGATTTTATTGTTGTGTTCTGAGTTCCACGGTTGGGAACCCGAAGGTCTCACCTCATGATCTGTGCCTCTCGCAAAGGGATTTGTGCCAGGGGATTCGGGGCGTGACAAGCAGTTGGTGTAGTGAAGATGGCATGCACTAGTTAGAGTGGATCTAATCCCTTCCCAATAGTGCACTATAACTGGAAGATTATTCTTCCACAAATAAGGCAGCCATCGCTTTCCTCCTCCTGACTATTAAATCGATTGGGATAACCCCTTTGGTCGATGTAATCCCTCTTGCAAAATTTGTGACCGTTACTTCTGTTGGGATTAGATTCTCCCATGTCTTTCCTATCTTCCTTAGGAGAGCTATAGGGAGTATATTGACAGCCTCACCATTCTGTACTAAGACTTTGGAGACCGGTACACCATCCATATGGATGCTAATACATAGGGATTTCCGGTGTTGAGTTGCTTTTCTAGGTGGCTTCTTAAACGTCTCCTTTTCGGTCATATGAGAGGGGACAACCGTTGAATTGGAAGATATACCTTGTCCATTAATAGCCCTTACCGTCACCATCTGTTTGGACTCCTCGTCGACTTGCTCAATGAGGTAAGCAATGGAGAAGTCGTCCGCTTGGCCTACCAAACTCTGTTGATCTGAGACCTCTGCCTGAAAGGCTATTGGTAAAGTGAAGGCCATGTTGCATGGCATTGAGATGGGTTACGACCCAAACTGGATTGGCGTTGCAGGATTGGTATCAGCCGGTATGGTGACCGATTATATGGGAACCTCTGGGGTTCCGAACTCAGCAAGTAATGTTTCGAGGAGGAGATCTTCCTCCATTTCTTCTGGTGACAATTCCTCGACCAAATCTTCCTCAACCGTTTCCTAGGCTGGTGAAGCTTTGGTTGGTTGGTTTTTGACGGGGCCTTCAGCGATCGAATGGCTCTCACTTCATCTTTCCTGATCGCCAGGCTACAGTCATCAAACCAATAAACATGGGCCTTTCTATGGTCTTCTTTTCTCGAACGTGGTCATCTCCTGGACTGGATGTCAAAATTTTAGACGGGTTACTTTATTCCACCTACTGTTCTACACAAGCGACAGTTTCACCATCCTCCATGGATGAGCTTCTTCTTGCCCCCATCCCGACCATTTTTTCCATGCTCGCTGATGAGGTCGTCGCTCTTCATGGTCTTCTACACGACATCATACACGTTAGCGGATCTCCCTGAGACATCTATCACACAGAATAGTCTTGCCCTTCCGGTAAGCCTTTGGCTCCATGTAGGCTGTCCGTGACTGTCTCAAATTCATTCCCTCGGTCGGAAGGTGTTTCCTTCGCTAATTGCGGATTTTCTCTTTTAAGACCTGTATCTGGGCCAACACTGTAGGGAACAGGCTGGCGTCCACTACCATTGATTCTTTTCCTATTCTCGGGAATTTGAGCACCCCATTGTCAATATTTTCCTGCACAATATTGCGAAAAGCAAAGAAATTAGCGGTTGAATGAGTTTTCGAACCATGCGATTTATAGAAACCTCCCTTATTCATTTCTTCAGGTGAAGGGAGGTTGTGACCATCTATGAATCTTAAGAACCTATCTCGTAAGAGATGGTCGAAGATCTCTGGTCGAGCTTATCATAGGCACCCAAAAAGAAATCCTTACTCTTGGATTTATGAATATTTATAGTAGTGTGAGTAAGGGTCGAACCCACAGGGAAGTGTCTATCTTTTCTTTATATTACTTTAATTCAAAGGGGATTTTGTGTTATTAACAAATTTAAATTCTAACTAATGAATTTGCAG
>JAUPMG010060177.1:0-11973 GCA_031762675.1 Pachysandra terminalis | reverse complement strand
GCTGATTCAATTTTTTATTTTTTTTTAAAGGACGATCCAACTTTTGGATCCCAATCTGTATCGGGATCGGTCCGGGCTGGTCTTATCCAATATCCCTAGAATAAAAACCTTGATAACATGGCTCAATAGAAACTTTAGCTGTAAACTTGTAAGGATGGATGTAATCGAGGACCATTAGCGATGGAAGGAAAAGAGGGTTACTGGAAGCAAGTCTTGTCAACAGTCACAAGTAATTGTCGTCGTCGGCCTGTAGCTGTAAAGAGCTTCTTAAGGACATGTTTGTATGTCGTTCGTGTAGACGGTTTTGTTCAATCAATTGGTGTTCTTTTGCTTGATATGTTCGGAACTCGGCAGTCTTGTTTGCAATTAGAAACCAATAACCAAACACGTAGTTACTGATGTAATCCCATGAAGGGAACATCTACTTCATTAAGATGCTCCTATGGGACTGCACTATATGATCCTGCTTAAGGGGCTTATTGTTATGAAATTAGGGTGCCTTTGAATCAGCTTGTGCTTTTGGATAAGTGACTCAATGAAGCAGCTATCCACAGCAACAATAAGCTACTTAAGAAAATATGATTTGATAAATACATTTATTTAGGTGCTTATAAAGTTTAGGGGGTAAAATAGATATTATGAAAATATTATTAAAGTTTAGAGAAAACATTTTTTAATTACTTCGAAAGTTTAGGGGTAAAATAAGTATTATGAAAATATTACTAAGTTTAGAAATAGCTTCCCACATAAATGATAAGAGAAGCTGCTCTCTTATGAATAACCTTCCTCTTTAAGGGTAAGTACTTACCCATTAGGTGTTATCAAACACACTTTTAATTTTAAAAAGTGCTTTAATAAGCTATAAACTGAAATAAGCACTTATATAAGCCCGCAAACGCAACCTTAATTCTTTACAGTAACTTAGAAAAGCTGAGAGTAGAGCTGGTGATTTGATCTGACTTGCTAACCAGTTTGAACTCGAACAAGCCGGGTTGGGGTTTTTTACAATTGTTTGGCTGCAGGTTACCCCGTAAATAGGGGTGACCAACGAGCCTTATTGTGAATAGGGGTGTCCAACGGGACCCAGCACAATAAGGCCCATGATGGCTGGGTCCACTGACCGATATTATCATGCTGTGCCAAGCCCGTGCTTTTGCCTACAATCTGATCAAAGACCCAATCAGGCCTGTTGGCCATGAACCTAAATCGTGCCGGGCCAAGCCGACACGCAAGGCCTAGCCTATTTATACATCCCTACCTGTATATAGATGGATTGGTTTCAAGTTATGCCTCTTCACCGGTTAGGTTATTGTGCTCTATGTACACATATCTTACAAGTTAACACTATAGTGTTTTATAATTTTTATAAAAAATATTAATAGTCTGAAATTTGATGTTCGTGCTCGTGCTCGTGCTCGGTTAGAGAATGGGCACGAACACGACAACCCCCCTCTCCGTTCTACCATTTAAAACAAGTCAGGACGGGCTCGGGTCAAGTCATAATCTTAAATATAAGTGTAATTGTGTTGGCCCGAGTCTAGTCCAGCTCGAAATTCGGACTTAACAATGTTTGTCCCAGCTCTTAGCTCGCCATGGATTATTACTTATTAGTCATTATTACGAGGAAAAATTACATATAAGTCTTACTTTACAAGCTTATCTTCTTTTCAATCCTCTATAATTTTGCTCCCTATTTATCTTTTCTATTTTAAAATTTATTTTTCAATTCAGTCCTATAGAATGCCAACTAGGACAATACCCTCACTCCACCACCACCACCCCCCAACAACCACGCCCGCCAAACCCACCACCACCACATCTACACACACTGGTTCCCCATCCGCGCACATAAGCGGCGCATCCGCTGTGCCCACCTTATCTTCTACTCTGACGACAATGCCTTCCCCGTACTCTCCAAGGATTTAAACGACGCCGTTCCCAAAACTCTTCCCGTCTTCACCTACTCATCAAAGAAGCCCTAAAGTGCGTTGTTGGCTTATTAGAGTTCGAGGAAAACGAGAAGGGTTGTCTCCTTCCCAAATACAATCACAGATTCCATATTGAGTGTATCGACATGTGGTTCCATTCTCACTCTACTTGCCCAATTTGTAGAGCTCTCGTTAACCCCAAAATTCCTCCTCCGGTGACCCAAGCTTCTGTGGAAGTTGTTGTATCGGATAGTGAACCGGTCGGGGCAGAAGGAGTCACTGGTTCTTCTTCTGGGAAGGATGGCGATGAAATGGGTTGCTCTTCCTCATCGTCCTCGGTTTCCAATCCAGCGGGTTCGCTATTGTTGGGGTATTGGAGGAATCAATTAGAGCTGGTGGGTGTTTCGGTTGAGGTGCCTAGAAGGAGCAAATGCAACAGGTGGGGTGTGGAAGAGATGGGGCTGGGGTTGCCGGGAGGATCGAGGTTGAAGTCGCCGGGGAGTCGGATTCTATTGTTGAAGAGGATTTTGAGCAGCGAAAGAAGAGTCGAAGCTGTTTCTTCGTCTTCTGTTAATGTTCTGAGTTGCAGCTCTACAACTGAGCTTGATCTCGAACAGGGAAAGGAAGGAGCTGCTGAACAAGCTCGAGCACCGCGGTGAAGGACACCATGACTGGACGACAGAACCATCGGAGATCGAAATTCAAAATGAATCAATCTCATGCCGAGGTGGTGGCCGTGGGGTGAGGGTGGGGGTGGTGTTGGTGGTGGGGTGGGGGTGGTGGTCATGGGATGAGGGTGGTGGTGGTGGTGGTAGTGGTGGTAGTGGTAGGGGTGGGGTGAAAGTATTGTCCTAGTTGGCATTCTATAGGTTTGAATTGAGAAATAAATTTTAAAATAAAAAGGACAAGTAAGTAGCAAAATTATAAAGGATTGCAAAGAAGATAAGCTTGTAAAGGCTTATATGAAATTTTCCCTTATTATTACTATTTTAAAAATAATATAGTTAAAAATTTTAATTTTTAAATCACCATAAGCCAAGAGGAGACTCGGTTTACCCTCCCAAGTCAGTACTAAGTAAGATCAAAAGATCCCGCTCCATAAATATTGCATTCGTTTGAGGATCTATTGATCCCCAACCTATGTAGGACTAAAAGTTTTAGTCTAAAACACTTTATGTATAAGAACAAGTCCGATTATTGAAAGTGTCTCCACATCCTCAGGTCGGGTTGGGCTAATCTAATATAAATCCGACCCTAAAAACTAATTGAACTTAATTTTAGCCCGATCCGACCTTATTGCTACTAACCCTTGCCTAAACCCGCTCAAACATCATGCCGAACAGGTCACCCAGTCCATTGCGACCTCTAAGTCGAATAGGACCAGATCCCCTCAACTAAAAGACACAATTCTTAGCCCCGAATATCCACAAAACAATAAGATGTCGTCTTCAGCACTCAGCAGCAGCAGGAGAGAGAGTGCAAATTGCTTGGGGAGAAGCAGCCCCGAACAAAAGATACAACAAAAGTTCTCAATATAACACACATTCCAAACTAGAGAGAGAGAGAGAAAGAGACAGTGTAAATTGCTTGGGAAGAGCAACCCAGAACAAAAGAAACAACAAAGTTGGCAATAATATAACATCCACATTCCAAACTCCTGAAGTCAATATTACTTCTCCTCTCTCCAAAACTTCTCCATTAATGACTAATGAGTATACAATGACCAAGTTATCGCATACCAACAGGTGCGAGAAAGTTGTGTGAGAAAGTAATATTTAATAAATCAATAAAAAAGAAAGTGAAAATAGCTTTCTTGGCCCTGTTTGGATGTTCCGAGAACTTTGCATAATTATTAATGAAAATCATGTAAATATGTGTTTGGTTAGCAAGAAAAACATAAGAATCTTAGATTTAATTTTCAATTCTGTCCTTATATCATAAACTATATTTATGTTACGTCAAGCTGATTTCGGTTTGATTTGGGTTTTTATATTTTGGGCTCGATTTTGTTTTTGAAATTATAAAATTAAATTCAATCGATTTGATTTTGAGTTGAAATCTCAGTTAAATTGAACTAAATTGAAAATCATTCTATTACACACACACACATATATATATATATATATATATATATATATTTATATATTTGATTTGGGTTTTTATATTTTGGGCTCGATTTTGTTTTCAAAATTATGAAATCGAATTAAATCGATTTGATTTTGGGTTGAAACCTCAGTTAAATCAAACAAAATTGAAAATCAATTTATTACATACATATATACATACATGCATACATACATACATACATACATACATATATATATATATATATATATATATAATATGTCAACCCTAATATGTCAACCCTAAAAAAAAATAATAATAATAAAAAATGTGTATGTCAATCCTTGTAAATTTTTGTTTGGAAAAGACAACGTATGAAGACAAAACAACTTTTCTCACGACACCTTTTCACAATAATCTTGCAAGAATAAAAAATTACCTTTCGTATCATTCTTACCATTCTTTTTCTTACAAACTAATAAATCCCACAAATTCTTACATGTTCTTAATATCCAAACGTACATATATATTTGTGTGCGAGAAAAGCGAACTTTCTTTGGATCTCTCACATTTTCTCGGCTTCCAAACGCAGCCTCGTTAACTCTTTTTTTTTTTTTTTTTTTGGTTTTGTGAAAAGTCTCGTTAACTTACTCGCTAAACTTAAAAGTAACTGAGAGACTTGGGTCCCACTCTCAAAAGGGTCCCAGTACTCAGATACCAACAACTCAATGACTTTCTTCAAAGCCTTACAAAAACAATCCCAAAGTTCATCTGATCAGATTCTCCCAACCGTTCGATGTGGACTTTCCTGAGTGGTGGTGACCATCCTCCCTTTGGTGAGGATCCCTAGGCCATGTTTCGCTTGCTGATTGGTGCCTAAATTAATCAGTGATTGGATGCTATGATGCTTCTCCTGATCTTGATGGTGATAGAGGCATCATCACAGTCATCAAGTGGATGAAGTGGTGAAGTATCCAATACAATACTACGATTATCACGTGCTTGAAAGTCAACCAGTCTTTTTCCAGTGGGATCCCCAGAATCTACGGCTCTTATAGTAAAGATCTTTTGAGAGAAAAGAAATGGTGGGGCCTAAATATCTAATATGACGTTAATAAGAGCTGGGTTTTCAGTTTTCACGTCTAGAGAGAGAGCCATAATCTCAGGTCAGGATAGGGTTGTACTTAATAGAAAAGACAAGGGTAATCATGACTTGTAATGAACACAAGTTGGATGGAGATTGGAGCCCCACTAATGAATAGACCCAGTTTTTTAATTTTTTTTTAAACTCTCAATTTCAGACAAACCTCAAAACCCTCCCATGAATCGTATTTATAAAATACCAAAAACATCCTCTCAAACCTCTTCTATCCCACGCAGCCTTCTTACAGAGTCCATTTTCTCTGCGACATAACGTGCGTTTATTCTCTGCTACACCGCAGGATGGCTAATGCATGGACAAATTTTTCTCGTGCACAGCACACGAATTTAAACAGGACATCCAATTTAGCCGTCTATTTTTTTTTTCTGTTAACGATTGATTTAAAAAAAAAAACAAAAAACAAAACAAAAACAAAACACGATTCTCTCTATCCTTCTCTTATTCTCTTTCTCCCTTTCCGACCGACTACTAGCAGTTGCGGCAGCAGCCCTCTTCTCCCTTTCTCTCTTCCGCACACTCTTCTCCCCTTCTCTTTCGCACACCCCCTCCCTTTGTAAACCCCCACCTTCTCTCTCTCCTCTTCCGCCCTCCACACTCCACCTCCACCTCCCTTTCTCCGTCTCTCTCTCCTCTTCTTCTTCTTCCCCTCCCCTCTTCTTCGTCTTCTTCGTCGGTAACAAAAAAATACAAACAAAAAAATATCATAATACCCCCTCCCAAAAATATAGAAAATAATAAAACACCAAAAAAACAAATAACAAAATGCCCTAAAACCCAAACCGGACTCCTTTAACCAACTTGAACCAAACCAAACTCAACCCTCTTAAACCAAATCCTGAGCTGAACCCAATCAATCCAAAACCCAAGCCCAAAATCCACTAAACAACAAAACCAAACCCAAACAACCAGAAAATCCAAACAACTCAACCTAAACCAAGAAAAGAACAGAAAAATTGACCTAAGGCTACGTTTGGTGGAAACAAAAAAAAAGGATTAATTTCATCACTTCTCACCCAAATCTGAGCTGTTCAGTTGCCCTTCAAACCGAGCTAATCAAAGGAGCTCAAATCATAAGAAAGCACACATGGAGGCCTTTAGCTGCTACAGGTATATCAATTTGCTTTTTTTCTTTTATTATTTTATTTTCTTTGTCATTTTATCATGAAAAACATAAATGTTTGTAATTGTTAAAAATTTGAGTGGATGTTATGTGCATTTTGGGTTATTTCATGTATTTATAATTGTAGGATTAGTTTTTCGTATTTTATCAGTTTACAATAATTTTTAGGATTTTCTTGTAATTTTACAATAACTTTTAAGATTTTCTTGTAATTTTAGTTGGTTTAAGTTGGATTTATTTGGATTTTCTGGTTTATTGGATTTGGTTTGATTGTTTAGTGAATTTTGGGCTTGGGTTTTGGATTGATTGGATTCAGTTCAGGATTTGGTTCAAGAGGGTTGAGTTTGGTTTGGTTCAAGTTGGTTAAAGGAGTTTAGTTTGGGTCTAATTGGTTAAGGGGGTTTGGGTTCAAGGGCTTCCTGTTATTTGTTTTTGAGGTGTTTTGTTATTTTTCTACTTTTTTGGGAGAGGGTTGTTATGATATTTTTTTGTCTGTATTTTCTGTTACAGAGGAAGAAGACGAAAATCAGGGGAGGGGAAGAAAAAGAAGAAGAGGAGAGAGAGAGAGAGAGAGAGAGAGAGAGAGACGGAGAAAGGAAGATGGAGGGGATGGCAGAAGAGGAGAGAGAGAAGGTGGGGGTTTACAGTAGAGAGAGAAAGGGAGGGAGTGTGCGGAAGAGAGAATGGGAGAAGAGGGTGTGCGGAAGAGAGAAAAAGGTTACTGCCACAGCTAGTGGTAGTCGGCTAAAAAGGGAGAAAGAGAGTGGGAGAAGGGCGGAGAGAATCGTGTTGTTTTGTTTTATTTATTTATTTTTTTAAAATCAATCATAGAAGATAGTAGACATTTAAGTCGAAAATCCCATTTAAACCAGCGTATTGTGCATGAGAAAAATTTGTCCACGCATCGGCCATCCCGCGATGTAGTAGAGGATGGCCGCACGCAATGTCGCAGAGAAAATGGACTCCTTTTTACACAACCTGACTGTCTTTCTTCTCAATAATCAACCATTTATTGGAAATATTGTCTAATAAATTTAACGGCAAATTACAATTTGACTCCTAAAGTTTCAATCACACTTAAATCCCTTAAAACTTATTAAACTACAATTACCCTTGATTTATATGAAACCTGAAAGAGTCATGGACTGATTTATCCCTAATAAAACATAAAATTACTTCTCTCAAATCCATCACCCCACCATTACCACCCACCCCCACCCCCAAATCAGTCCATGACCACCCCCTCGAGGTTTCATATAAAAGGGGTAATTATAATTTAACAAATCTCAGAGAGTCCAAGTACAAGTGGTTGAAACCTCGTAGGATCAAAGTATAATTTTCCCTAAATTTAATTAAACATCCATTTTTTTTTTATACATCATACACACGGAACGTACAAATCAGCTCATTCAACCCTTTTGGTTTCACAGTTCCTCTCTCTCTCTCTCTCCAGCTTTTTTTTTTTTTGGGTAAGATTCGCCATTCATCTCTCTCTCTCTTTGGAATGCCCTGCAAAATGTAAAACCTCTAACCCCTATACTCTCACTCTATAACCTGTGATTTGAACCCTCCTGTAACCTGCTTCTCCATTCCCAAAAATTTATGCTCTACTCTGTAGGGAGATGGGTTCTGTTCCTCTATAAAACCCCAACTCTGTTCATCAAGAAAATAAGAAAGCTTTTACTAAAACCATCTTCCTTTTCCTCTAAATAACACCAACATTAATACAGAAATCCAGTACGAGAAGAGATGGGTTGTGTTGCATCCAAGTTAGGGGAAGAAGAGGAGGTAGTGGGGCTCTGTAAGGAGCGAAAACGCCTCCTGAAATCTGCTGTGGATCGTCGATACGCTCTTGCTGATGCTCATTGCAGGTTCTTCCACTCGCTCTACGCCATAGCAGCAGCTATAAGACTGTTTGTGGCTCGGCATTCCTCTCCATCTTCGTCGTTCCAAATCACCTTCCCTCCTCGTCCTTCTTCTCCACCCACTGAAACTGTAATCTCTAATCCCATGTTCCTCCAGCAGAAGCCGTCTGAGTCGACCCAAGAAGCCATTGCTGCTTTCCATTCGTCTGATTCTTTAGATTCTTCGGATTCCGAGGAGGAGGAGGAGGTGGTGGTGGGAGTGAGGAGAGAAGAAGAACAGGTGTGTGGTTACTTCGATATGGGAATTCCACCATCAATGACGCCACCCCAGATGGATTTTGGATGGGATTTCTTCAATCCGTTTAATGGGGTGAGAACGGATGTGATGATTGGCGGGTTTTCCCGGAATCCTGATGATGATTTGAGGGCCATTAGAGAGGAGGAAGGAATTCCAGAGCTAGAAGAGGAAGAGGAAGAGGAGAGAGAGACGGGAGAAATAGATGGGTCGGTGATTGCAGAGAATGACAATGAGGACCATGGGGAGGAAAGTGATATTGCTAATGCGAGCCAACCGGAGCAGAAGGGGTTGACGGTGATTGATACTCCGGCGATGACCAAAAGAGAATTGCTGGAAGCCTTGCAGGATGTTGAAGATCATTTCATCAGGGCCTATGATTCTGGCAAGGATGTCTCAAGGATGCTGGAGGTCAACCAGGTTCATCTGCAATCTGGTTTGGAGGAAATTAAAGGTGGCGTTTCATTCAATTTTGACATTTCTGCTGCAATTTCCTTTTTCATATAACTTGATGAAGAACATGTTCTTCTTTGTTTGTTATTTTTTCTTCACAACCTTTGATGGGATCTAATATTTGGGGCATTTGTGTTGAAAAAGGTGATATATTTGCTTTCAAACTGGGTCATCCCTTCAATTGCTTTCAATTGATTCCATACGTGCAATTCTCTCTCTCTCTCTCTCTCTCTCTCAAACTGGGTTCATCCCATAATGCAGAAAACTCCGCAAAATTGGTTCAATCTATCACATGGCACCGGTCTACTTCATCTCGGTCAACTACATCTACTAAGAGTTTTCTTGCATCCAGCTCCAAAAGTTCTTCAACATGGACAGAATTGAAGAATGATCTATTCAATGACGATGAAGGTATGGAATCTGGGAGTCATTCACTAACGCTAGGGAGGTTATACGCTTGGGAAAAGAAGCTCTATGAAGAAGTTAAGGTAAATTATCCTCCCACAACTTTATATACACACCTCAATTATCATTGCTTGCTTCTACACTGGTCTTCCATCAATGTGTTAATATATAGACCAAGGGTTGGATATCTGCCCGTTTTTTGTTTCTGCTCTTTGTTTACACATCAGTCAATCTGTGCTCGGTGCTTGGTACCGGCAAACAAGGTTTTAAATTTCGCCGGCATGCCGCAACATGCTGGCGAAATTTCTCCAAAATGGTCCCGAGCAAGATGAAGTGTAGGAGGAATTTGCTGAATTCCCCCCCTTACCCTCATTTTGTCGAAATTTCGGTGAAATATAGACTAATATAGCAAAATATTTCTCCGATATGGCAAAATATTCGCCAAGTCAGCAAAATATCACTGAACTTTCACCAGAAAATCTGGCGAAATGTCTGGCAATATCGAAATTTAAAACCTTGCCGGCAAACTATCCATTAGCTTAACTAAATATTGCTTGTTTCCATCTCGTAATCTCCATGTTGGACAATTACGTTCAGATGAAATGGTTTGGAGTAGGAGTTGAAGATGTCCTTTCCATGCCAGAATTGTAGGGCTATACAGATTGTATTATAGATAGTGCATATGGATTTTCTGTAAACTAATTTTGAGAAGGTCATTCTATTGTTTGCATTACCTTGCTGGTAATTTTCTTTTACTTAATGAACTCTAGTTCAAAGAAGTAGAAACGTATCCTTGAGGAAAACTATAGTAGGATGAAGAGGTTATGAAATTGGAAAGGAAACAGATTCCAGAGTGGGAGGACTGTACAAATTTCAACCAAGTTCTTGATTCCTCTGGTTTGCAATTTCTTTTCCCTGAAGACAAAATGGTCACACTCCATAAGGTGGAATTCTTCATCTTCATTGCCCTCACAAATAGGGGAAAAAATTCCTGTAAATTCTATCAATGAGCTCGCTGAATTGCCACTTGATCCTGTAGATGATTCCGCAGTACGGAATTTGAAGTTCCTATACAATAGGGAAATTGATAGTTATGTCACATATTTTGATCGTTACATGTTATTTTTTTCCTAGATCAAAAGAGTATGGTGTATGCAAGACAAAGAAGTTTTAAGGATGCATCTTTGAGGTTGAGTCCAATGTTTTGAATTCATATCTTTGATCTGTTATCTGTGCTAATACATAGGCTGGAGACCACACCCGAAAAATTTACGAGCAAAAGTTTGCACAATTAAGAAATCAAGATGCCAGGGGAGATGACGTAAGCGCTATGGACAAAACCAGAGCCGCTGTAGAAGATTTATATACCAGGATGGTGGTAGCCATTCGAAGTGCTGACTCAATCTCAAAAAGAATTCAGAAACTCAGAGATGAAGAGTTACAACCACAACTTGTTGAGCTCCTACAAGGGTATTTGTAAACTTGTAGAGGTTAATTGAGTTTTCACAATTTTACGTTTAATTTCTGAAGTTGCTTTCCTTTTTGCTTTTATCCTTTGTGCAGCCTAATGAGAACATGGAAGATAATTTTGGAATCTCATGAAACTCAGAAACAGATTATGTCTGAAGTGAGATCTTTTACCTGCCCAGCATATGGAAAGTTTTGCAATGACTCTCACCGGCTTGCTACACTTCAGCTTGAAGCTGAGCTTCAGAACTGGCGTGTGTGTTTTATTGGGTATGTTGCTGCACAGAAAGCCTACGTTGAAGCTCTAGATGGATGGCTATCCAAGTTCATTGTCCCTGAAGTTGAATTCTATTCAAGGGGAGGAAGGTCTTCGGTCCCACACTATAGAGCACGGGGTCCCCCATTGCTGGTGATGAGTCATGACTGGTTAACTTCTCTAGAGAGATTGCCAGACAAGGCAGTAACATATGCCATAAAAAGCTTTGGCAAGGATGTCAAGGCTTTGTGGCTTCAGCAAGGGGAGGAGAAGCAACAGAAGAGGAAAGTAGATGGCCTTGCTAAAGAACTTGACAGGAGAGTTGTTACGTACCAGAGGGCAGAAAATAGGATTCTTGAATCTAAGCTTTCAGAACAAAGGTCAGAACCAGAGATGCGTCAACGTTTTGAGTATTTAACAGAGAGGAAGGACCTGTTGGACATGTTCAGGAAGAGGCTGGATGGAGAGAAGGCAAAACACCATGAATGCATGGAAGAGACGCAGCGGATCACTTTAAATGGATTTCAGACAGGATTTTCTTCAGTTTTTGAGTCGCTGACAGAGTTCTCAAAGGCTTCTCTAAAGATGTACAACGACCTTTTGACATACAGTGAAAAAATAAAAGTAGGTGACGGGAAGGGAGGGAACCCAACTTACGTAGAGGGCTCTCAAGTTGAAGTTGATAGTGGATAAAATGGTCAACCTGACAAGTATTCCAAGGAGCTCGGGTTCAAGGATCATGAAGGTCCTGGAGTTACTGATTGTATATTCAATTGTGTTGAAGCAACTCGCTGAGACACATTTAATTGTTATATCACCTGGAGTTGTAGTTCTTGCCCACAATTTTGTTTTAAACCTGTAACATCCTGATTTCTAACTTGGCCTTTCGGAGGTGCCGAGGGGTATTCAAGTGGCAAGTCTTTGTAATTATTTCTTCTTTTTTTTCCCATTAAATACA
>JAUPMG010060166.1:0-13557 GCA_031762675.1 Pachysandra terminalis | reverse complement strand
CATGTTATATAACTACTAAATGTATGAGACTTAGTATGATGATGAGCATGCTAATACATTTGACTGTGATATTATTTTTTGAATGATCTTGCATGAATTAATTGTGTTGTTATGTATGCATGAAGATAGACATTGTAATTTCATTGAATTTCTCTACGAAGCTTCGGCTGATCCTTTTGATGAAACAGGTAATCAGTTCAGTTGACTTGCTTGCTTTGAGAAGAGATTTATTTTTTGTTCAGATACTTGATGGATGAATTTTAATTCTTTTTATGAACTTTGTTTCGACCCCACTGGGGCAGGAATTGTAATAACATAGTTAGATTACATTGGATAATTCTAGCTTGTTATTTTGGATTAAACTTCGATTTAAATTTATACAAACTTCCGTTGTTCATATTATTTAGACTCTGATTAATTAGGATTATGGTTATGAATGGAAATTTTTATCCACGTCCACGTGGTGGATCAGAAGGTCAATCCTCGTAAATCCTCGAGATCCTATATCTTGAATTTTGGGCGCGACACTGGACTTGAAAATGATCATCGTGTAGAGTATGAAATGCTCTTCCAAGAATGGACGCAACCCAGGGATTGAGCAGAGCATCTCATCACTGAATGTCCCAGTCGACATTTGCTCGTACCTATGCAACATGCACAAACAATGCCAAGAGATAACATTTACCAGTTATACCTTGCCATTGAGCGCATGCATCGCGAGCTCAATAGGATGCAACTAAGAAATAGAAGGGACAACCACACCCTTTACTTTGCGCGTAATATGAGTATTCCAGTTCAGGACATTGCGAATAATTTACCACATTCTCTTATATCTGATTCGTAGATGTCGAACGAGTCAGATTCAGACATGTAACTGAATATCGTATAATGTATTTATGTTTTAATTGTGAGTTTTGTTGTGTAGTAAGCCTAAGCCTTCTCTTCAACATTGTAATCCCCTATTTAGCCTTACATCTTAGCTACTGGATGACCAGTTGAGCGTTTGGTACGAGGAGGGCCATTCATGACTGGTTGCCCAATCTGAGGAGCAGGAGGTTCAGGGGTATGGATGATAGGCATATCAATATTTCTCACAGGCTGCATTAACTGTGAGTATATACGAGCTTGGGCATCCTTGTGATAACACGGTTCGACATATGGATATAAGTTAAAGTGAATCTCCTTCATTGCCAGACATGCATGATCATAAGGAATGCCAGTCATCGCCCACTTCATACAAGTGCAACTGCGTTTTGCTAAATCAGCCCCTATCTTCTTCCCAGGAATCATTTCAATCTCAAACTTTGTAGGGTGAATCTTCTCATAATCCATCCAATGGCTATATCAACATTTTTCTTAATCTCATTTTCATACAAGTGCAACTGTGTTTTGCTAAAAATGGACCGACGCACTCATCGACAGGGTCAAAAAGATCTCCTCAGTGAGTGCCATCGGTGGACCGACACACTAACTGACAGGGTCAAAAAGATCTCCTCGGTGGGTGTCGTCGGTGGACCGATGCACTCACCGACAAGGTCAAAAAGTCTCTACAGTGAGTGTCGTCGGTTCCATCGAAAACCTACAGACCAAACACTAATACCAAACCTAATTCTTCATCAGCAGGTCTGTTGGTAGACCGACGACCCACCGACCAAAGTCTAAAAAGTCTCCTTAGTGGGTGTCGTCAGTACCACTGACCACCCACCTACATTTTCGTCGGCGGGTTCCGTCGATGCCACCGACGACCCATCGACCAGTCCAAGGGGTAATCATTCTCATTCATCGGCGGGTTCATCGGTGCCACCGACGAATCCACCGATGCCTGTCGGTGGGTTTCATCGGTGCCACTGACCACCCACCGACCAAGGTCCAAGGTCCACTTCCATTTCCGTCAGCAGATCCATCGGTACCACCAACAAGTCCACCAATGGTTGTTGGTAGGTGTCGTCGGCGGACCGACCACCCACCGATCAACACCCCAAGACTACAAGTTACTGTCGGCGAGTTGTCAGTGGACCGACTTACCCACAGACAGGGTCGCACTGCACCAGATTTCGTCGGTGGGTGCCTTCGGCACACCGATGGGTGTGATTGTTTTTTCCCTAGATCGCTCCATCACTTAGGTTTTTGAATTTCCTCCACCTAGGTTTGCATTTTTGGGTCAGTTTAGGTTTAAAAAGAGGTTTAATCATAAGGTAAACATTACAACAATATTAATCAAGCAAAATTTAACAAATCACACAAGAAATCTCAAGAAAATACCAAGAACACAAATCTGAAACATAACCTAGAAAGTATAATATCAACTTTTATCATCACAACATGATTATCATACCAATGTTTGATGCTCATGAACACACAATCATCACTAAACACACAAGAATCCAATCATGTGTAAGGAACCATGGGAAATCCCAAGAAATACACTACAAGTGTACACAATACACTTACCTGATCGGTAAATCTTTTCTTCCTGGACGAAAATCTGGGTTGGTCGAACTTGAGGATCTTCCAGCCTTGGTCTTCTTCTCCAATGAAGCTTCTTCCTCCTCTTTCCTTCTCTTCTCTGCCAAAAATCTCAAGAGAAATGGGGCTGGGTTTGAAGACATTGTGTTTAAACCCTACCCTCAAAACCTAATAGATATGGACCCTCCATTAGCCTTTGGGTGGGAGAACAGATCTCAACCATCCAAGCTCATTAAAGGAGCAAGGCTATGGTGTGGTTCAGAGTACACAACAAGGGTGCACCAAAAGAAGAGTTGGTCACAAGAATTGACCAACAACCACCAGAAACAAGGAAAATTACCGAAATGCCCAAAGAAGAAAACAAAATTTTCCGGGGCATTACAGACTGAGAATAATAAATATGATTGATGTTGTGTGCATCTTCATCAGTAATTCCGGATGAACAATTTGGAATAAGGGTACCACTAATTCTAAAAAGTCTGAAGGTTGCACTATAAAGATGAAGTGTATGTTAAGTATACTGGATTACCATGTCATTAAAGGACATGATAATCAAAGCCTTATGATTTGTTAATTGATATAATTATGATTTATTTATAACCCTAATACTAACTATTTTTCCTAGAATTGAAGTCAATGTGGTTGCAAACACATTGAATTAAATTACTTGAAAAATAGGTAGGAATTAGAAGATACATGTATATATTCGAAATATGTAAATGTATATGTATGTATATATATAGATATGCGTGTGTGTGTGTGTGTTAATAATAACATAAATAATAAAAATTATATATATATGTATAACTAAATCATTATAATTATAATATAAGATAAATTAGATATAATCACATCAAGATTAAGTTGGATCTGCATTTGGAAGGACTTATTTTAAAGGTTCTGGCCCAAATTAAGACCTGGCAATCAGGTGAGAGTTATTGCTCATCTAATTAATTATAAGATAATGTTTGGAGTGTAAATTTGTGATGAAATTTCTTGAAATAACATGCTAATAATTATAGTTTTTTAAAATAATTATTTTCAATGTGTTTTGGTCACCGATAGCATAATCGGTTGCCTAACTGGTACGCCGATAGCTACTAGCAGCGACTCGTGACTCTCTCGGTTCACTATAAATAAACCCCTTCTCTTCCAAATTCATTTTTACTTCTTCCCAAACCCTAGAAATCGTCTCTAAATACATTCTCAAGCTTCCTAGAGCCCCTTCAACAAATCTTGATCTTCGAAACTCTTGGTAAGTTCTTCCTTTCAGATTTTTTAATCTTAGATCCTTAGAACATCTTATGTTGATTTCTTCCAAACCCTAGAACCTATGTATAGAACTAAGACCATCTAAGAAGTCTAGAACTACTAGAACCTCAACGTCTAGGAGACCTCCTTCTCCCAAACCTTAAGAGGAAGAATATCTTCTCGAGGTAGAAAAAGAAGAAAACCTAGAATCCCACCACACTGATGATCCCAACAATCCAAGCATTTATCACAATTGGCCTATTTTCCTAGAGAGGCAAACCATTCCTAACCATGTAGCAGCCTATAGAGTAATAGAAGCCCTACAACCCTTAGGTTGGATTCCTATCTTTTCTTGGGGTGGAAAGGCATACCCTTCTGTGGTACAAGAAATGTATGATGCCATCACAGATACAGATACGGACTCTATGACTATTACCTTCTCCATTATGAGCCAAACCCACATTCTAGACCTTCAGCTTGTTTCTAGAATCCTTAAGGTCCCTATGAACAACACCTATACCAACATTCCTGCCTTAAACCCTGCAGACAAATCCACCATTAAACAGGTTCTTTGAGGGGAAGACGTCCCATGGAATAAGGATCATTCCCTTACTTCCACTAGACTTCTACCTACTTACTGCATTCTTCACAAAATTTTCCTTAGAAATTTTTTTCCTAGAATAGGAAACCAGATAGAGCTTAGCACCTACATGATCCAAATCCTCTACCTTGTGGCAACTGGTCACAGATTGTGTCTCCCTTCCATCATCATCCATCACATCATTAGGTATGTGAAAAGCACCAAAAGAGGACCCATTCCTTTCCCATGCTTGATGTGTGAGGTGGCCAAAAGATGGGATTTTTCCTTGCCTTACTAGAGCCACACAGTCTCCATTCCACCTCTTAACCATCGGAACCTGAGCCTGATCAACTTGAAGAAAATGCTGAGGCATGTTCCTAATGAGCTACTGGAGAAGCCCGATTTCCCAGTAGAGCAGCCTCCTTTAGACCCTCTAATTCCAATTTAGCTCCGAGCTTCCTCATCAGCGGGACCAAGCACGAGTGCTCCTCCTCCATAGAACTACAGTGGGAGGAATAAGAGTGTAGAGTCCAGACAGATGGCATTGGAGAGAGCTAGTCTCCAGTCTCAGATTCACATAACTTCAGAACTTGTGAAGACCCGAGAAGAGCTGAAGAAGAGTAGAGAGGATATGTCTAAGCTTCAAAAGAGCGTGGACAAGACTCTCTGCTATGTCATGAGGATCTTTAGTTGCAGGAAGTCGAGTGATGCCATTTCTCCATCTGCCATTTCACTCCCATCATCACCACCTTCATCAGAGTTCTAGTCTTAGATCTTTTCCTCAGATATTTGTAGTTTCCTTATCTTTGTTGTAATGTTTGTCGTAGACATCTTAATGGAACCAATTTCTCTTTCCATGTAATGCTTTGTGTTAGTTTGAATGATGTAATTTCCTTTAATGTTTGTAAGACTTTCCCTCTTCAATTAATGAAATTGTGTTTCCTTCTAAGTGTTCCAATTATGACTAGTAAATTACGATTAAACAAATAAAATTTAAAACCTACTCAATTAAGACTGAACACACACATTTAAGAAACAAATAATGCTAAATCAAAAACAATGATTCATTACAGTATCAAATCAACACACACTATTAAACTAAGTTAAGTAACTATAGTGGAACTTCAACAATCCTTATTAAAGTATAGATTTAGGAAAAATATAAATAATATTTACATATCACCTACTTCATACAAACAAACGAAGATACAAAAACACATCATATTAAAATAAAATCAACTAGAATACTTAGATTAATTTCGAGGACGAATTCTCTTAAGGAGGATAGAGTGTAACGATCTAAAAAATCCAGACTAAAAAGAACTTTAATGCAAAGGGTAAAATGATAATTAAACAACCCACACTTAGAAACTAACCTAAGGTTATTAACAAAATAAGATATAATTAGGATTATAAACCTTAATGAATAAACTAAGGGCATTAATGAAGAATTACAGCCTAAATTGAAAGCTAGGTTAATGGATTAATCTAGGATTAACCAAACAGGACCTAACTCTAACAATTATTAGATTGGGCTTAAGTGAGATCCCTAAGGCCCAATAAGATTAATTAATGGGTAATTTTCGTGATAATTAAACTAGGACACTTAATGGTTAAGTCATAATCGAATTAGGACTCTTGACTAACAGTTAAACCACAACTAGTATTCCTACCAACTCTAAACTTATATAATAGGATTAAATGAGAGAATTAAACATTAGAAAACAAATCAATTTTGTGGGAATCCCTAAGAGATTCCATAAGAAGATTAGAAGATCAGAAAACTAGAAGAATGCTAAAAGAATCAACAATGGCAGTGACCTCTACAACAACAGGTGAGTTTTCCTTTAGTGTCTTGCATATTTACTTCTCACCAAATGTGATATCATGGGGAATTCCTTTATTTTTCACATGCATAACCCTTCCCCATGATCATATTAATAAAACCCAAAAAGATCACATGTAAAGTAATAACAATAATATTTAATGTTAACGTTACGCTGTAGAGAATCAAGACACCAGTTTATTATATAAGTATTGTTAAAATGTGAATTAGAATAACCATTAAGTTGTCCAAATCATCATGCATGAATTCCTAGGACGGTTAGATGAACAACCCTATAAATTATCTTGACCAGAATCAACTTTCCCTAAACTGGCAGACCAACAGGTGTACTGATTAGCCTGTCAAGTAAACACCTTGTCAACCTAGGCACAGGCATTGTTCTGCCCAGCCTACCGGTGTGCCGGTAGCCTGCCAGTTGAGTTTCACACCGGGACCTTACCAAGACCCTACCGATGGTGTCCCTTATACATTACCTAGACCAGCCCAACCGATGTGCCGGGATCCTACTGGTACTCTGCCGGTTGAGCCAGCCCATGCCTTATATTGTAGCCAGACGTACCCATGTACCGGATACCCTACCGGTTGGCCACAGTGACTCTAAATTGATAATCTGAGACCTTACAGACCCCTAATTGATAGACGTAACCTATTTGTGACTTCTAATACAACATAATGAACCTCTTAATCCCTCCTAATGGCATGAAATCCCTATAGACCTAATGATATGAATTATGTACATGTTGGCTTGATAATTGATCCTATGAACTATTATGTGAACTATCTATATGATTGGATATTTATTGAATTGCATTAAGACCTTGATTGCATGAACACCCCATGCTTAACATTCCATAAGACTTATAATACTTAATTATACTATGTATAACATCATCATCACATCAGTTGTGCATCAACCTATGTATTGTATATTATGTGTTTATTTAGTAGTTTAGTATCATGAGATTGTGCTCATGCCTATGATGTTTGAATATATGTGTTGTGTCATCATTGTTGTGTATTGCATTCTAAAATGGACCTGAATAAATGAGGTGCATATAAAATCCCAGCGGAGAAGGCATTGACCTATATCCTATTATCAAGGATACCGTCTTGACTCAGGACTGACTTTACCATTATTTAGTCCAATAATGTACTACATATTATTATTTGTTTTCGCGCATGGTTAAAGGTATGGGACTCAATATACTTGTGTAAGATGATCGGTGTGGGATAGGCCTTGTATGGGGGTCACAATCTGAATCATAAGAGTCACCCCTTTAGTATTCGGATGATTCATGTTTCATTGAGGTTTTGTTCCCTATTTGGACGCCTTGGTTATATTCCCGTGATCGCAAATAAGTGGGGGAATTGTGCCCTCTAAGTCGAAGCCCCTTAAAACTATCATGTGCACATAGAATATCTTGCATTGAGAGTGGCCATGCATGTGGATGATGGTTCATTAAGATATCTTGGTCAATGTAATTGATTGGTCTAGTGTGAGACTTGAACTATTCGAATGCTGAACATTATGCATACTACATTATCATGTGGTTGTTGATAATATTGTCGTTATCTTGTGTATGATACACTTGATATGATTATCATATAGATTTAGGCATATAGTATGAAAATATGACCATTAATATCCTTATGATACAGACCAAAGTGAGGTTTGCTTAAGAGAACATGGTTGTTGTTTTTATCATTATCATCATACATTATCAAATACGTTTCCAGAATTATCATTATTATATTATATATGCTTGCTAGTAGCATTGGGTGTTGAGTAAATACCTTGCTCTAAAGGTCTACTCACACGAGCGTTGGCTTACGGATATTTCATTATGTTTTTCAGGTATTAATGGAAGATATATCACAAACAAGGGTTATAGGAAAGAAGGGAGATAAAGATAGAATTTAGGGATATTTTAATGAAATAGACTTAGTTAGTTAATTTCTTAGATTTTTAATTAGGAAACATTGTAATTATTAACATTATTTTTTATTAAAACTGTTGTAATTGATTGCCACTCCCATAGAGATATGGGGTGAGTGTCGCGTTCTAACCATTTGGGCATCCTGCAGATCTCAACTGGTTTGGGATGTGACAGTTTTCACAGTGGACATCCTATTAATTAACATTCAACAACAAATAAATGCAATTTCTAATTGTATGCAAATATGAACAAATCTAATATTATAATAGTAATAAAATATTAGGAAGTGCTTTCGAAATCATAAGAAAATATCATCAGAAATTAGTAGTAGCTTATGCTTTTCAAATCATAAGATTATAGTACTATAATGCCTACTTATGCCATGCCTAATTCCACAAACTAGATAAAATAAATATAAATATATCATGACCATTAATTGAACATTACTGGGCCTTCTCAATTGCATGAGATAGCAACCTCAGAACTTTGAGGATTATGATATCAACGCCATACGGAGGTCAATTGATTACTGATTAAAACAAGTACGTTGCTTCTAGGAAGATAAAATGGTTAATTGATCACAAGCATCCACTTCAGTGAAAACACTACTAGGGAGTAATTAACGCCATATACTGGTTAATTGATTACTAATTAAAAAAAGATACTTTTCTTAGAGGGAAATAAAATGTTTCGATTATGAAGCAAGATTCTACAATGACGAAACAAAACTAACTAGAATTGTGAAGAAAAAAGCTATTTAAAAAAATTCATACCTTAGTTAGATTGAGCCTGAAATGGATAACTAGGTCAAGCAAAGCGAGAACCGTCGATGGAGCAGAAAATTCTAACAGGGACAATACCTCCGAACCCAACGATACCCTAACCTCAACAACCAAATCCTAACAAAGGACGAAAGCCTAATGCAAATGAATCAGTTCAATGAATGAATAAATCATAAAGATAGAAAGATCATGAACTGATGAGGGAGAATAGAGAAAAAACGAAGGGCTCCCAAGAAGGTAAATGAAAAACCAAAATGTATGGAAGGAGATGGAGATTAAACCTAAAGGGAGGAGGGAAAACAAATGGAAGGCAAGACAATACCTTAATCCCAAAGGAAATGACGAACTGATGAGGGAGAAAAGGAAAAAAACGAATGGAGAAGAGAGAAGGAAGGGGAAAAAGGTTTTGTTCAATCAAAAAAGAGGAGGGAAGAAGACAATTCTAATGTTTTATAAAGAGGGGTACAATGGACATTCCCCCTCCAATTTCATTTTTATTAAAAATGGGGAAAAAGGCAAAAGGGCATTTTGGGAAGGAGTGGTCTTACTACAGTGCAAGACTACTCATTTTAAAACCTTTTCAAAACGTTTTACCAATTTTACTACCATTTAAAAAGCATGACTGACATTAAGTTTTTCTCAAAAAGTATAACTGAAAACGAGTTCCCCCTACTAAGTTTTACAAAAGGGAGAATGACACTCCAGTACTTGATTGCCAGGTTCGTATAAATTTATTTTCTTACTTCCTATCTGTAAAGTGTAAATTAAACTAAAATTAATTGGTATTTCATGCATTCATTGGAACATATACATGCATGCAGATTGAGTCAATTTTAATAAGGATTCCTATAAATCTTATCTCTCAATAAATAACTTATTTTAAATTTTAATAACTCTCTGTATTGAATTGGAAGTTAATTATTAGTGGTTCGGAGGACCGTTGTGTCTACTTATGGGATCTCCTAGGGAAAGCTATGTTCCATAAACTTGAAGGCCACACTGTGTAATAACCCAAACTAATTCATAAGGGTTAATGTATAATTAACCAGAAAATAGGGAGTACTTTAAATTTTTAGTAAATTGGCTAGTATATTTGACTTTGACCTATTTTGATTGGTGGGTTGTACTGTAGGAAACTAAGTACAACACAATTATAACTCTGTTACGTCATATATTAGCCTATCTTCACTAGCCAATGACAATGTGACAAGTGGTGCTAAAGCGCCTGGTGTAGCACTGGTCACGGTGCCAGGATGCCAAACGTCACATCGATCATGACGCATAAAGGAACCAAATGTAACACCGAACAATGGCGTACAGGATGCCAAGTGTAGCGCTAATCACAGCGCACAAGGAAACCAAGTAAGCATTGATTAACAACGTACAAGAGGCCAAGTGTAACGCCGATCAACGGCATACAAGAAGCCAAGTGTAATGCTGAGGACAGCACTCAAAGAACCAAGTGTAGTGCCGCATAAGGCACGCGAATATGTTAATGCGAGCATTAGGTACTTAGTTGTTACGCCCCAGATCCTGTAACACGAATCCTTAGGTGGGATGGCATGGATCTGGAGATGAGACCTTCAGGATCCATTTCTGAACCACGAATTTTCGTATCATAACAAGGGATGAGATAACGATCTCAATTAATTCGTAACAGAGTAGCGAAGGTGAAAGAAAATAATTTATAATCATCAAGGTGAATCCAAATGGTCAACAGGCTGCAGCAGAGTCTTATTACAACTCCTCAAAAATTAAACTAAGTTATACAACTTAAGGAAATAAAATACATGGATAAACTCTCATAACAGAAAACAGTAAATTTGGTCCACGACCTCATCATCTCTAGCTCAACTTGCAACATAAAATGTTATGTGAGCTTTGAATGGGCGTAAGCATAATTCTGTCCCCCATTCTCATTGTTACACATGATTCTAAGGATCATAGATAACAACACTATATGCAAAAATGATGCAGTTAAGTGATGAGTATGATGTATGTAAAACATTCAGAAGGTCAATCAAAGAGTACAATGCAGTATTAAAATGTCTATATTTATGTGTAATGTTCAGTGTCCCTCATTTTAGCTTCAGTAACTCATAAGGTTTCAGGACCATAGTCACCAGGAACAACCGGCAATCCCTCTCTTCGTTCTGGGTGCTAACCCATGGTAGGAAGGCCACCATTTGATAACTTTAGAGTGTACAATACTCAAGGTCCAATGCTGACCTATGGATTCAACTATGATTTCCATACTTATTTCGTAGGCCTTTCAACCTACAGGTCTAGACCACATATTATTTTCACCTCTCAGGCACACTTGACACCTCACATGAACATAGTATGCATGCATCAATTTCCATAAGACACGAATGATAATCTCCCTCGGAAACTATCCACGCGCCCATACACGTCTATAATCCGTTGGGTTCCATCATTCAAGTCCTAATGACATATAATCAAAGGTCAATAATAGGATTTCCACAAATGTTTTCCAACCTGGAGACTCATCTAAGGAGTGTGTTCAGTAGGTTAGCACGTGCCATTCGCACAATTAAGCCCGAACCAATACTGACATCCAAACCCTTAAATTCTCCCAAGAACAGTCTGTTTTGTCCAACAAAATTCCATCAGTAGGCCCGTCGGTGTACCGATGCCTACCGACCAACTCAAATCTCGTAATCTCATCTACTGTCAGTAAGCCCGTCAGTGTATCGACGCCTACCGATCAGTAACAGGTTTACACTGTCGGTAGGCCCGTCGGTGTACCGACGCTTACCGACCATGATGGTCAAATCCTCCTTCGGTGGGTCCGTCAGTCTACCGACGCCTACCGAAGTGTTATAATGGTCTACTGTCGGTAGGAAATTTGGTGTACCGATGCCTACTAGCCAACTCAAGTCTATAATACATAAGTCCCTGTCAGTAGGCCAATCGGTGTACCGACACCTACCGACGAATGTCAGAGATACTATGTCCGTGGCGCGGTCAATGCACCGATGCCTACCGACGTGCTCGATATTTACACTTTAACACCATCGGTAGGCTCGTCGGTGAACCGACGCACCTACTGATGAGTAATATTCATAATTTCTGGGTTACTCATGGCAGTTCAAACATCATACATAAATACGATTAACTAAACATGAATTTTAACATAGATTTCATCATGCTCTCTCTTAAGTTAATAACTATAGAAATCAGACAGCTGATCATGCTATAAAAGCTAAACATTACTCCATGGATATCATGTGATTTCTCTTAAATTTAACAGAACAATCATGTATAAAAATTAAGAATTATACAGAATAAACTACTTACATTCTTTCTAGTGCTCGAGATTGAAAACGTGTAATCTCAGGTACAATATTTCTCTAGCCTCCTCTTGTTCGTCTTCTCTTCTTCTTTCTCCTTTTCTTTGAAACTGAGGATAGCTTCAGATTCTCTAAACTCTCAATCTCTCTCTCTCAGTTCTCTCTCACAGGTTCTTAGTTTCTCTTCACAAACACAATTTCTTGTGCTTCAATGAATAGAGAGGTTAGAGATATAGGGAGTTAGCTTCCCACTTCTCTCCCCATCTCTCCTCCATGTATCAGCCACGAACGAAAGACCAATTCAACGCATGGTTCGTGCGTTCAAATGGTTGGGGAAAAATCACTTTACAAATTTAACCCCAAAGGTCACCTAGTTATATTAAGGCCCCTAGCTACAACTTTTAATTACAAAAACACCCCCTTAGCATTAACATAACCAAATTAGAATGGCCAAGTAAATAAATTAAATAAGGAGAAAAGTAATTTAAAGTTCTTAGGTCATTACATTAGTGCTCATAGGAAGCCAATAATAGTGCGGCACTTGTCGCATGCAAGAATAAATCATCACCGTTGCTCATGGACATGATGAAGTCACATATGTGTGATTCATGGCAAGAAGAAGCAAGGCAAGTGAACTCACGCACCCAGTCCACCTGCCCATGAAGAGAGAAATAAGTACAGAAGTGATCAACCCACGTTCTGAGCAAAGACGACATGCAGATGGTTATGTAACCGAATTGAACGATTACATAGTCGATCAAAGCCACTCTATAAAAGGCACCCTCTAACAACATCAACACAAACTCAACAAGTCCAACGCAACGCTGCATCTCAGGCTTCTGAGTCTCCTATCCTCCTTTCATTGCCTCCACTGCGACAACAGTGCCCGGTTCTTCTACCGCTCACCAGTTAACCTCACTCCCTAGAGTATTGTCTTCAACATTGGCAAGCCTTTCCAGTCTGTATGTGCAACCACAACCACTAGGAAAAGAAGTGCCTATGTTCTTCAATCAATCCAGTTTGAGCCACTGCTTTCAGCCTCAAACTAATCACACTGCCACCCTCCGAGAAGCTGCTCTCAGTCACGGACGTCTATCTAGCCTACTCGCAGGACCGGTGCCGCTGTGATAATGTCTCCTGTTCATGAGTCCTCTTTCTACGTTTTTCATTTTTGTCATTCTCTCTCGAGAAGCTGCCTGCATGTAGTATATCCAAGGTCGCGACCACAGACAATGCGATAACCACCGTTGGGTTACCAAACTTATTTATATCTCTTTTATTTGTTTATTTACATGTCATTGACAGTCCCGTTATTTAATCTTGAATAAACACTTGGTTAGGAGCTAGACTCTCTTTGACTTCATCTTGGCTATCATATTTT
>JAUPMG010060146.1:0-13557 GCA_031762675.1 Pachysandra terminalis | reverse complement strand
TAGTTTCATCGATCCACAATGAATATTAAAGTATGAATTGATTTATTTTGGCATCAATGATCAGTTGTAAAAATTCCGATGGTGGAAGTTATCTTAAACCAAGGTTCGTTTTCTTTGATTAAATTCAGTATTTAATTTTCTGCAATTTATTTAATTAGGATTAATTTAAACACAAATCCCCCCTTTTTAATTCATGTAGCATAAAAATTAGATTATATACTTTCTCATGGGATCGACCCTTTACTCTCACTATTACATATAAATATTTTAAGAGTATTGGAACTAATTTGTGTGCATACGACTAACCACACCAATAAGTAATCCTAAGCTAAATAGGACTAAGATTAGATAAGTAATCTAGAACATCTAAAATCAATGGTTATGATTGAAAGGAAGAGTCATAAAATCTGATTAGGATTAAAGTGAGATAAGAGCAATGATTAAATCCAACTAGAACTAAGACACTTTAATCTAAGGGCTGTAATTAACTAATCTAACTCTAAGGGCTATTATCTAAGACATAATCCAATTTAGAGAACAACTCCTAGACTAAGCTAAACACTAAAAGAAAATTATATAAACACTAGTATGGGGCGTGTGAATCATATTCTAAGTAAGAGAGAGAGAGAGAGAGAGAGAGAGAGAGAGAGAATTCGAATTGCTGGAGCTAGAACTAGGAGCCAAGGAAGAGGAAAGTTCAGAATTGAACTAAGAAGAAGAAGAAGAACCAATGTTCATCAGCCAAGGTAAGTAATTCAATTTCTCTTTATTTTTTATTTGAATCTAGGTGTCTAGGTCATATTCAAAGAGTATGACATAGCACAACCTTAAAATCTATATCATCTATACTTTTTTGCATAAGAACTAAGCTGGAAAATTATACAGATCTGAACTATCGATTACCGAACCTATGTATGTATTTTATATAATTTATTTTATATTTTTATAAGATTCCCTATTCATTAGGAACCCAACAAAACAAGTTTGAGGTGATTCCGATAAGTATTCACAAAGTTATGACCAAAATACCGACTGTATGTCAAATCTGGAAAACCCAGAAAAATCCAATCTGGCATCCTGCCAATGTGCCGGTTAGCCTACCGGAATTGCCCCTAAAACCCATATATTAAATGCTTCCTAGGCTGCCGGTGGCCAACCCGTGTGCCGGTTAGACTGCTGGACATCCCATATTTAGTTGATTGATGAGTTTTATGTTATATTTTGAATTCCTGATTATCCCTAATTAATTATATGTTAATTATGGTGATATTATAGCATGATTGGATAGTTAATTGGATTGATTAGTAATTTCACCAATTTATTTATACATTATACACGAATTGACTTGAATTGAATACCATGAGACTTATACCATATTTTATACATTTATATTGGTTACTTAGACATATTTCACAATTATACACATATTTGTATGCTTAGTTAATGTGCACAATCACTGCACTTGCACATCATAGCCTTATTGCATTAATGACCATACTTCTGGTCATATGCTTGACTTTACCTTCAGATCTTCACATCGGTTGAGGATTCTGATTTAATTGAGTGTTATTTTGATTTGAATATCATATTATGGTGAGGAAGTCCTGGATGGACTGAATTTCATAGGTTGAGGGAGTCATGATCCTAATATTGCCACATTATTATTTTCATCTCGATAGCGTATTATTATACGTAACGGATGCCGAGTGAAATTCTGTTGGCATTCGTTTAGTGTGTGACTCACTGAGGTTAGTTCATATTTTTGACGCCTTAGTTATTACCCGTGACCGCAAATAAGTGGGGGAATTGTGCCCTCTTGGTCGAAGCCCCTTAAAACCATGATGTGCACATGGAATATCTTACTGAGAGTGGCCCTGTATGGAGGTGATGGTTCGCTAAGACATCTTGCTCAGTAATTAATTGGTCTAGTGTGGGACATACATTACTCAAATTCTGAACAACATGCATAATTGCACATAATATGTTTTTGCATGAATCACACTTGGTGATTATCTCTTTCATTGTTGCATAAGCACGCATTGCATTCATTAATAATTGAATCAGCATTCATATTGCATTGCATTCATATTATATATCACATGATTATGTCATAATTCATTAATTGCGTATGACTATTGTTTAGTCTATGGATTATCATTGGAGAGTGGCTTTGACCCTATTCCAATCTTAAATACGGATTAATTGACTTATTTACGGAGCTAAGTGTAGCTGACTCCTTTAAGCATAACCATTTCATGATCATTAATTAGACAGTAGGACCATAGAGATCAAGGTGGAGACCAAGTCAAAGATGAAGACATTAGATATAATTAGGATCTGCTTGCTTATTTCAATAGAATATGTACTAGGGGGGTTATTTGATTAGATTTATATAATTGATTATTAGATAGGTTAGTTAATAGGGATTTGGTTTAAAGCATGAGAATAGGTTATTTATTTATTTGTTTTCCGCTGTGATTTATTTAAGTTGTTTTGGATGTAATATACTTGGATTATTTTGATTATTTTTTAGTAAAGATTACTTTGGAAGTTTTAAAATTATTTCTTATGATTTGGCTCTATATTATTTCCACTCCCAATGTAAATTGGGGCTGAGAGTCATATTTTAAACCTGAGGGATTCCCACGTGAATTTTCTTTAAGTTTGGGATGTGATATATATGATTATTTTATTGAGTATTGTGGCATGCAATAATTTATGATCTAGGAGATATTGGATTTTCTTATGTCATAATTTTTCCGGTCCAATTTCTCTCATTTGTTCAGGTTAGTTACTATACTCTTAGCTATCATATCATTATATTTAAAAATTACATATTAATTACATCTCAACGAGGAAGGAGGCTAAGTACAGTTGGGATGATCAATATGAATCAGCTTTTGAGGAGTTGAAGAAGAGACTGACATCGGCTCCAGTGTTAGTGATTCCTGTTAGTGGGAAGAAATTGGAGGTGTACATTGACGCATCTTTACTTGGATTAGAATATGTGTTGATGCAGGAGGGACAAGTTGTAGCCTACGCATCTCGGCCACTCAAAGTTCATGAGCGTAACTAACCTACTCATGACTTGGAGTTAGCTGCTGTAGTATTTGCTTTGAAACTATGGAAGCACTATTTGTATGGAGAAGACTTCAAGCTTTTCACGGATCACAAGAGTTTGAAATATCTGTTTACACAGAAGAATCTGAACATGAGGCAAAGGAGGTGGATGGAGTTAGTGCACGATTACGTGACTACACTGCAGTATCATCTTGGGAAGATAAACGTAGTTGCGGATGCTTTGAGCCGTAAGCCCCACATCACTTTGGCTTGTTTGATGCGGCAGGAACATAGTTTGATGGAAGCTTTCAGTGCACTGATATTCAATTGGAGGAGAGGAAGAGTAACAGGGTACTCTTTAGTCTGATGGCTAGACCATCATTGCTAGATCGAATTTCAGAAAGGCAGAAATCGGATCAAAATCTTTAGCTTTTGGCAACGAATGATGCAAAGCCAGGTTGGTTAGTGCATACCGATGGAGTGATCAGATTTAGAGGCCAAATTTTATTTCCTAAAAATGAGACTATTCGGAATGAGATATTAGATGAGGCTCACAAGTCACGGTATTCCATTCATCCTGGAGGCACCAAGATGTATCGTGATTTGCGGATATTATATTGGTGGTCGGGCAATAAGCGGTACATAGCACAGTTTGTGGCTCGGTGCCTTACACGTGTCAGGAAGTTAAGGCAAAATACATGAGGAAAGCGAAATTGCTTCAGCCTTGACCTATTTTGGATTGGAAGTGGGAACAATTGACTATGGATTTTGTTGTGGGTTTACCTAAGTCCAAAGAGGGTTGTGACTCCATTTGGGTAATGGTGGACCGGTTGACTAAGTTGGCTCATTTCTTTTCAATATGAATTACGGCATCAAGAGATGATATGGCACGGCTATATATTCATGAGAATGTAAGACTACATGGAGTTCCAGCAAGCATCGCTCTTGCATCAAAAGGGAGAGATAGCCCTAGACAGTGTAAGACATCGATACTCCATGGCGGGATGCCGATTTGCTCTTGCAGCTAAAGGGAGAGACAACCCTGCACAGTGTAAGACATAATTCACCAAAGAGATGCATCTCGGTGACCATGTCGATTTGTTCTTGCATCTAAAGAAAGAAACAGCCTTGGATGATGTAAGACATCGATACTCCACGGTGGGATGCCGATTTGCTCTTGCATATAAAGGGAGAGATAGTCTTGGACGGTGTGAGGCATCATTCACCAAAGAGATGCATCTCTGTGAACATGTTGATTTTCTCTTGCATCTAAAGGGAGTGACAGCCCTGGATGGTGTAAAACATCGATACTCTATGGCGGGATGCCGATTTGATCTTGAATCTAATGGGAGAGATAACCCTGGACAGTGTAAGACATCATTCACCAAAGAGATGCGTCTCGGTGAACACGTCGATTTGCTCTTACATCTAAAAGGAGAGACAATCCTGGACGGTGTAAGATATCGATACTCCACGGCAGGACACCGATAAAGAGACGAGTCTCTACTCCACGGCGGGATGCCGATACGTACTTCCGTCTAAGAGGGAATCTCGATGACGTAGAAGATTAGACACACCTCCGTTTAAAGGGAACCTCGATGATGTAAAAGGTTAAACACACCTGCATCTAGAGGGAAAATCGACGACGTTGAAGGTCAGACATACCTCCGTCTAAGAGAGAATCTCGACAACGTAGAAGGTCAGACACACCTCCATCTAGAGGGAACCTCGACGATGAAAAAGGTCAAACACACCTCCATCAAGAGAGAACCTCGAAGACGTAGAAGGTCAGACACACCTCTGTGTAGAAGGAACCTTAACGACGTAGAAGGTTAGACATACCTCCATCCAAGAGAGAACCTCGACGACGTAGAAGGAACACCTCCATCTAGAGGGAACCTCGACGACTTAGAAGGAATACCGCCTTCTAGAGGGAACCTCAACAACGTAGAAGAAACACCTCCGTCTAGAGGGAACCTCGACAACGTAGAAGGTCAATAGTCTCGAAAGTGCTAAGGTTCGACGAACCTCGAAAGTACTAAGACTAAACAGTTTTGAAAGTGCTAAGGTTTGGCAACCTCGAAAGCACTAAGATTACACAAACTCGAAGGCACTAAGACTTAATAGTGTTGACGACACTCAAGATTGAGCAACCTTCACTATTTCTTGATGAATAACTACTGATCGCCAACACCGATATCTCGGCGTCATGAGCGTGACATTCAGGGGGACTTAGACATGTAAAGGAACGGAGGGGCATGAGGCTCGCCAATCTCTTGTTGTGTCATGAACTACGTGACGTGTCACGATTTTCAGTGGCAAACATGTAATTAATCAATATGACTCGAGATCGATCCACCTAAGAGACTGGGATAATTAATGCAAATTACCTTAGTTAGCATTTTAACACTATCAGAAACGGTTTAATGGAACACTAACTGTCATTATCTTTCTCCAAAATGCTGTAATGGCAGCTCACTTTCCTTGAAACAGAGGATGAAAAAAAGGGAGAAAGAGATCATGAAATCCTAAAACCTTGAACTAAGTCTGACTTGATCCCTGTTTATGTACGTAGGCTGCTTGCAAAAGGTTCAGTCAAAATCTCAATTGAGAAAGAGGATGGAGAATTCTAATGCGTTAGACTCACTATTTCCTCTAGCCTGACTCGACTGGTACTAAACGGTCGCTTAGTTTTACTCTTTTAGATTCTTCTAAAGACAGTGTACAGTCACTGGTTGATTTAGACTTCCGTCGATCAGTAACATTACCGTTGGTGACACTTTCACAAAACCACCCTCTACACTTACATCTTAAACCATGTCCTTATGAAGTCAGTTCCTAGTACACTATATCAGTTATGGACAGGCAGAGCGCCTGACGTAACCCACATGAGGCCATGGGGATCTACAGGTTATTTTCATGTTCCTTCCCACCAGAGAGGGAAGCTAGACTAGAGAGACGTTAAGTGCATCTTTGTGAGATACTCAAAGCACTCTAAAGGCTACGTCTTTGTCCATGAACAGACTGACGGGGGTCCTACACAGATTGAGTCATGTGATGTGGATTTCATCAAGGATGATTTCCCAAGCATGAAGAGGTTAGGAATGAATCTGGAGCTCTTCGAGATGAATGAGCCAGAGTTGGGATCAACGGAGATCACCCCATATCCAAACACCAATGAGTATGTCGATTCTCAACATGATCCTATGTATTCTACGGATGTTGTGGATAATGGGAGTGGATTACCACCCACTGGAAGTGTCCCAGAGGTCACAGATTCCAGCAATCACATGCGTAGGAGTAGTCATGGACAGATTCCTCGTTCTCGTTTCACGATTGAGGGTGAGTCGTTCATAACTGCCACGCTTGATGATGATGAGCCTGGTTCATACCAGGGGGTGTTATCATCACCTGCTTCGCAGAAGTGGATAATTGCATTGCAAGATGAAATGACTTCCATTGAGAAGAACCAAATTTGGGAACTTGTTGATTTTCCCCTAGACGCAAGACCATTGGAAACAAGTGGGTTCTAAAGTTCAAGCACAAGGTAGATGGAAGTGTGGAGAGATGTAAGGATATTCTCGTGGAAAAAGGTTATACCCAAAGAGAGGGTATAGACTATAAGGAGATGTTCTCACTAGTTGTGGGATTTGCCTCCATTCGCCTCATTCTAGCTATCGTTCCACACCTTGATTTGGAACACTATTAAATGGATGTCAAAATTGCGTTTCGTAATGGAGAGTTGGATAAGGAGATCTATATGGATCAGTTAGAGGGTTCCATGGCCGAGCGGTATGAGCGCAGAGTTTGCAGACTCAAACGTTCTTTGTACGGCCTGAAACACTCATCCAGGCACTGGTATCTTCGATTTCATCGAGTCATTATAAAGTTTGGCTTTACGATGATCGAGGAAGACCACTATGTGTATGTTAGACATCATGGTAAGAGCTTTCTTATCTTGTCACTATATGTTGACGACATTTTGATAGCGGGGAATGGCAAGGAGATGATTGTCGTTACTAAATAGTAACTTTCCTTTAGTTTTTAAAATGAAGGATATGGGTGAGGCAAATTACGTGCTAGGTGTTAAGATTCATAGGAATAGCACTAAGAGGCTTCTTTATATTTTCCAGGAGACTTACATAAGTAAAGTATTTAAGTATTTCGGAATGCACGATGCCAAACCCAGTGACACTCCTGTTGAGAAGGGTACTTCATTACATCTTGGTATTTGTCTAAAGATAGAGGAAGAGGAGGAACAGATGGCTAGTGCTATAGGTAGTCTAATGTACACTATGATGTGTACTTGACTAGATAGTAGTTTCGTGGTTGGCTTAGTCAGCAGTTTCCAGAGTAACTCAGGGCAGACTCGATAGAAGGCAGTGAAACGTATTCTTAGATACCTACGTGGGGTAGCAGATTTGCAACTAGGAGGCTACTGCAATGCAGACTGGATATGTGATCTAGATGGTCGAGAGTCAACGTCAGGATACACATTCTTGCAAGTGGCGGTGCCATCTCTTGGAGAAGCAAGAAGCAAGTTTGTGTCTCATTGTCCACTATGGAGTCAGAGTACACAGCTTGTTGTGCAGCCGTCCTTAAGTTTGTATGGTTGAGGCGATTCTTACAGGATCTTGGAGTTTTTTAGCATGGAGTAGGGCCGATCACTATCTATAGTGATAGTATGGCAGCATTGGCCTATGCCAAGGACGTCAAATACCATGGTAGGACGAAGAACATCAACATTCGCTATCATACATAAGAGACAGAGTTGCACATTGAGACGTGTCCCTTACAAATATCCCTACTCAACAGATGGTAGCTGATCTCATGACTAAACCTATAGCTAGACAAGCTTTTAAGGTTCATATCAAAGAGATGAATTTACTAGATTGTGATTTGTGTTAGGTGGTAGAGTTTTCTTTACATTTTTTATGTAGACATCTCATTTTACGTTATATTTCATGTGTGAGAATTTAATAGAGTTTATTTTCTCATGAGGCAAGAGATTGTGTATTACATGCACACTTTACACACACACTGAAAGTGCATGTAGTAATTAGCTAGAGGGGGTGAATAGGCTTTACGCCAATATGCGGAATTATTTGAGCACTTTTGATAACCTATTTAATTATGCTAGTTGTTTTAACAATTACGAAGAAATTTAAAACAAAAGCTCACATATGTTGATAAATATGCATACAAATATATGAAAATAAAGTGCACAAGCAAACCAATCAACACATGATATTTATAGTGGTTCGGCACCCCGGCCTAGTCCACTCCCTTGAGATACCTCCCACGGGTCTCAAGGATTTCACTTGGTAGGTTTTGTTCACTACGGCTCACCGCCTACCGTACAAAGAATTTACCGGCATTCTCCAAGCCGTTACAAGGGTTTCAATGGCTCACCCCAAAAACCACTCGAGGTTTTCCGACTAACCTCCAACCACCACGTCGTTTCACAGCTAACCCTAAACCCCAAAGGTTTACGAAAACCTCAAACGGTTACAATTTTTAACCTAAATTAAAATCAATAAAAGGACATCTTCTATGAGATTTTACCCCAAGTGAAGATCGTCCGTTGTGAGCTTGAATCCCCATTTCATGCTCATGTTCCTCGCTCCTTTCTGCCTTGGATTTTGTCGTTGATGCTTAACGGAGACGAGGGCCTTACTACCCTAGATGTGTGTGTGTTATAAGATCTTCAATGCTTCACAACAAAGGGTAAGGCCTTAAATTTCAATCTGGCTTGGATTCATCTGTTGCCAGCAACTGTAAATCTAAATCTAACTTCTGTCCATGATCAATCCTGTCCATGATCGACGGTCTTGCTACCAAGCAAAACAATAATCTGCCACTCTCTTTACCTCTAGCTTGGACATTAAGGTTACTGAAGGCTTCAATCAGACTCTGTTCTTGCCTCAGTAAACAGGACAACAAATTCTGGGGCTTTGTACTCAAAGCATCTGCAACTATGTTTGCCTTCCCCATGTGGTACTGGAATGTCGTGATGTAGTCATTGACTAATTCCATCCACTTCCTCTGCCTCATATTCAGCTCATTTTGAGTGAATAAGTACTTTAAACTCTTGTAATCAGTGAAGAGCTCAAAGTCTTCTCCATGGAGGTAATGTTTCCATAGTTTCAGTGCGAACACTACTAAGGCCAACTCCAGGTCATGCGTTGGGTAATTACGCTCATGAACCATGAGTTTTCTGGAGGCGTAAGCCACAACTTGTCCTTCTTGCATAAGGACGCAACCCAAACCCATCAGTGACGCATCTGTGTACACTGATAGCTTCCTCCCACTAACTGGAATTACAAGTACTAGAGCCGAGGTCAATTTCTTCTTTAGCTCTTCGAATGTTGCCTCACACTTGTCATCCTAGTGAAACTTGAACTTTGTCAAATTCGTCAATGGGGCAGAGATCTTAGAAAATCCCTCAACAAACCTTCTGTAGTAACTGGCCAAACCCATAAAACTTCTGATTTCTGCCACGTTTTTGGGTCTCTCCCAACTTAACACAACTTCGATCTTGGCAGGATCTACAGATATGCACGCTCTTAACACCACGTGTCCAAGGAATTTGACTTCTTCCTTCCAAAAGTCGCATTTGCTAAACTTAGCATATAGTTGATGATCAAAAAGTGCCTGTTGTACTATGCCCAAATGCTCCTCATGCTCTACCTTAGAGTTCGAGTAAATAACAATATCGTCCACAAATATAACTATGAATCTGTCCAAGTACGGTCTAAACACTCAGTGCATCGTATCCATAAAAGCGGTTGGGGAGTTAGTTAAACCGAAGGGCATTACCACGAATTTTTAGTGACCATACCTCATTCTGAAAGCTGTATTTTGTATGTCACTATCCCTAATTCTCAATTGGTGGTACCTCGACCTCAAGTCGATCTTGGAGAAATATCGGGCTCCTCTAAGCTGGTCGAACAAGTCGTCAATCCTCAGTAAAGGATACTTGTTCTTGATTGTGACCCTATTCAGCTGTCTATAGCCAATGCACAGCCTCATAGACCCATCCTTCTTCTTCACAAATAGCGCAAGTGCTCCTCACCGTGAAACACTCGATCTAATAAAACCCATGCTCATCAATTCATCAAGCTATCCTTTGAGTTCTTCTAACTCAACGGGTGTCATCCGGTACGTGGCTAATGATATGGGCGAAGTACCCGGCATCAGTTCGATGGAGAACTCTACTTCTCTCAACGGTGGTAGTCCAGGTATCCCCTGAAATACTCTATCAAACTCTTTTACTACTAGAATCTCTTTCAAGGATTCTCCTTGGTTGCCCTCTAATAATCCTAAAAACTCTTCCTGGTAATCATTCTTTGCCTTCCTTAGAACTTTTACTTGTTCTTCCCCAGGAATGTCAAAAGTGACCTCCTTACCATAGCAATCTATTTGGCGTGATAGGCAGATAGCCAATCCATGCCAAGTATAATATCGAACTCAGACATAGACAATGCTACTCGATCGGCTTCAACATTTCGATCCCCAACTCTAACCACACAATCCAAGTAGGTATTATTAAGTGTAACTAATCCTCCTACGGGACTTGTTATGTGTAAAGGTTTACTCATGAAAGATGGTCTAAGACCCAAAGAATGCATAAATCTAACTGATATGAAAGAATGCGTAGCACCAGAGTCAAACAATACACTAGCAGGTGAATGGAAGATCGTGAGTGTACCTTTCACCACGGCATTGTTGGCATCCTCATCTCCTTGCACTATACCATCTGTCAGGGCATGCACTTGTCCCCTAGGCTGAGGTCCATCATTTCTCTGCCCCAAGCCTTCCACCTGAATTCTCTCTCTATAGTAATTCTTGTAGTGGCCAGGCTTGCCGCAGCAATAGCAAGTCATCTAAGGTGGTCGATGTTGTATGAATGGTGCTGCGATAGGAGCATTAGAAGTGGTTCCCCGCCTTGGTTCTACGTTCCTGGAATAATTATCGTTCCTTGCCCTTTTATCTCCTTTGTAAGGCTGAAACCTTCCCTTATCTACACGAGAATTATCCCTCAGTTGTGCTAGAAGTAGAGTGTCCCTCTCAACTCGTCGTGCACAATCAAGGACTTGGGCGTAATTCTTCAACCCCAGTATTACCACTTTCAACCTGATCTCGAGTCGAAGTCCTTCCTCAAATTTAGCAACCTTATCGCTTTCGTTGGCTACCATCTGCGGTACGAAACGCGACAGCATAGCAAAGCGTCCCTCATATTGGTTCACTGTAAGGGAGCCCTGTTCCAACTTCACAAAATCCACAGCCATAGCCTTCTTGTAGTTGCTAGGAAAGTATGTCTCAAAGAATTGTTGTTCGAATTTTGCCCACTCTCTAATCGGTCCCTGGGCCCTCACCACCATCTTGTACCACTGGTAAGCCTCTCCTTTCAGCATAAATAAAACCAGTTTCACCCTATGGTCATTTGGGCAGTCCATAGCCACAAAGATCTTCTCCAATTCTTCCATCGAATCCTGAGCTCCCATCGGCTCTCTACTCCCATCAAAGTAGGGTGGAGATAGCTTCTTAAACTTCTCTAGCCATGACATTCCTCCACCATTGTTGTTTCTAGGAGCTGTAGTTTGGGTCTGTCTCATGGTCTGCTCACCTTGAAGTGCATAGGCCATATCTCCCAATACTTGGTAAATTCCTGAAAACCTAGGATCCTCGTCCCCAGAGGACGATCCCTCTCCTGCTGTGAAATTGTGCCTAAGTCCATCCATCTACACAATAAAAGTCTCTAAGTAAAAAATGTGTTAATCCTATTCTAACATATGCACACATACATATATTCAAACATAAGAACATAAACATACCACATTATATTCATTTATCATATCAAAGTATATTTCACACCATAAAAAGATGTCGCTCCTAGGTTCACATGTTTCTAGGTTCTCGTCCTAGGTTTTCAATGTACCCTAAGACTTCCCAAGCTTAGACAACTTAAAACCTATTGCTCTGATACCACCTCTGTCTTGCCCCAAATCCGAGATATAGGATCTCGAGGATTCAATGGAACAGACCTTCGGATCCATCACATGGATATGGGTAACCATCCATGCAATCAACCCAATCCTAGTTGAATCAGTGTCTCAAAGACAATAATTATCAATAGCAGAAGTCTGAACTAATTAAAACCAAGACCTAGCCCAATTAAAAGTGTATTGAGCTAACAATCCACAATAAAGTAATCTTAAACTTCATTACATCTTTTGCCCACATGGGGTCAAACCAAAGTAATAAAAGCGAAAAAAAGTAAATCAATAATCTCAACAATAAAAGTATCTCAATTATGTCTCATCTCCAGTAGCCAACCAGGGTCAGACAATGTAGAGATAAGGATCAGTTGAAGCATAATAGAGAAATCCAATGAGACTACAATATCTACTTTTATGCATACATAACATACAGTTAATTCATGCATTCCATCCATCATATAATAACACAGTAGAATGTATGTTAAACATGTCTATATACAATATCTCACATATTTGTATGCATATTACAACATCATATGAAATCACAATTCACATGGATACCACGCAAGATTATATTGTAATAAGTCAATAATTCACCATTCCCATAGTCTCACTATGTTAATACGACCTACATGACCCTATCATGTTCAACCAGATTCCACATGGATCTACCATGTTCCAAACGACATACATACATGTACTCATATGGTCCCACCATGTGACACAAAACAAGGATTATAGAAAACACATAGTCACACTATGTTCCACAACAATATCCACATGGTTTCACCATGCTACGACCAACATACACATAACAATCACTACATGGTTCCACCATGCTATGACCAAATAACTACATCGTAATATCATATATAATACACATAGTCTCACTATGTGTATTTGTACAAACAAACATCACATGGTTCCACCATGTCACAGCCATCATTCATTTAGGGACTTTCACCCACGATGAAGTACACCCATAATCAAGTAACAATATTCACTTAACATTCTTTTAGGGACTTTCACCCACAGTGGAAGTACACCCACAACCAATCACAATCACAATCAATATTCCTTTAGAGACTTTCACCCACAGTGAAGTACACCTGTAACCAATCAATATCCAATCCACATTTCTTTAGGTATTTTCACCCATGGTGGAAGTACACCCGTAACCAATCACAATCACAATCAATATTCCTTTAGAGACTTTCACCCACAGTGAAGTACACCTGTAACCAATCAATATCCAATCCACATTTCTTTAGGTATTTTCACCCATGGTGGAAGCACACCTGTAACTCACAGGGAAAACTGTCACGACCCAAACTCAAAGGAAATTCACGTGGGAATCCCTTAGATTCAAACCGCAACTCTCACCCCATATTCCTATGGGAGTGGAAAGCAACAAGAGCCAAACCAATTAAATTAATTAAACTTAAAAGAATTACTTTTACTGAAATTTAATCAAATAATTACTAAGTTATTACAT
>JAUPMG010060096.1:0-13559 GCA_031762675.1 Pachysandra terminalis | reverse complement strand
TAGGGGTAAAATAAGTATTATAAAAATATTATTAAAGTTTAGAAATAACATTTATTTAAGTGTTTATGAAAGTTTAGATGTAAAATAGGTATTTTAAAAGTATTACTAAAAATGTGAAATAGCTTAAGACATAAGAGCTTGGGAGCAGTAGCTTCTCCTTGTGGGTAGCCTTCCTCTAGTGCTTAAGGGTAAACACTTACCCAGAAGCGCTATCAAGCACATATTTAATTTTAAAAAGTGTTTATGTAAGCTATAAGCTACAATAAGTACTTATAGAAACCAGGCCCAACGCAGCCTTGGTTAGGATTGTAGTCCTATTAAAATATATATTTTTTTATAATTAGTTCTACCTATTTAACATTAGAGAACTAACCCATCAAGCAAATTTGTACTTTCCAGCCCAACCTTTCTATGGGTGAATATGCTTAGTGACTTACTATTCAATGTATAAAAATCTCTTAAATGGATCAAAACCAAAATTGTACCAACATCACAGCTCACAGGTTCCAATACAAGGGATGATAGGTCAAGAGTTTGATACACTTGAAGAATTTGCCACCAAAATAATTCTTCCTGTAAGGATATATTAACTTTTGTATGCAACTAATTTGCAGCCAAACTGTCAATGGGCTGACTACCATGTTTTAGTCAACAACTCAAGAAATCACTGGCTAGATAACCACCAACCAATTGAGAGCATTCAAGCACTATTACCAGGATACATCATAACTAGGTTTTGGATACTCTCGATACTTGGAGAATGTTCCAACAGCATATCTCCATGTATAGAACTAATTTCAAGATGACATTCTCAAATTCTTCACGAACTTGGCAGATATCAACGAATATGACATAAAAAATAACAAAAAATATACCGTGAAAGACTAGAGAATATAAAATTATCTTACATTAATAACACTATTTAACATGCTCTTCTATTACATCTCAAATCATCCATTGATACAACCTCACCATACTCTCTCTATCAAACTAGTATCCTACTTTGCTAGCCCCATGCATCCAAACACAAAATAACATTAAACAACTAAAGAATATCTCAGCTATCAAGATAATTTTCACGAAGAGCATCCTCCCATACAACAAACCATTTCCTGAAACTGTAAAATATTGGGTCACTAACAAAGCCCGTAAGTAGAGACAAAGCATTAAAGATGTAACTAATCCCAATCACAATAATCACATATTACAGCCATCATGTAAGTACAATCAACACATGAATCATGCCAATCGCAGAGAATAGTTAAAATCATTAAAATACACATACATATCTAAACCAGTAATAACAAAAGCCAATCTCACACAATATCAAAAAGATGTTATGATATGAATGCATGCAATGCTATGAACACACAAAATCATGCATCATGCAAGTATGAAATGATCAAGCATGCAATATGATTAAGGGTATCTCTCTCAACAAGTCTGTCAATCCGAAATATACGATCTCGAGGATTGTCAAGGGAATGACCTTCGGATCCAAAACCATGGATGCGGCCAAACCAAAAAATAATCCGAGATGCAATAGAGCATATTAACTACAACAAAAGTCTGATGAAATTAAAACCTTAACAAGAACCATTCAACATAAAAATCCAACCAAGTAAGAAGAAATTACAACCATCCTGCCCACTTGGGGTCAAAACAGAACATTAAACCAAGTCCAAAGTAATAAGTCCATAGAGTCATGAGATTCTTTCTAGCTAAGAACCTTCTTTCCAAATCCATCCTATTCCAATGCTTCACCAATTTCGACATAAGGGGTGAACTTAAAGCTTAGTAGAAAATTTCTAAAGTAATTACAGCAGTTATTTTCATATTCTTACAATGAGTCAAATTAATTCATGCAATTCATTACTCATCTTAATATCATGTTATTGCATTCATAAGTTCATCATCACATTCATAGTCATAAGCAAGGTCATATTCATAATCACAGTCATAATCATATTCACAGTTATAGTCATAATCACAAACAGAATCAAATTCATCATCATGCTCATTTTAAGTAATTACTAATAACATCATGAACTCCTTCATGCCACACATATAAACATAAGCTATGTAAATTTCGTGTACTCATGCACTCTGTCATGATACATACCCATATCCAAGGCTACCAACTCTCATGGCACCTCCTCAAAAATGTTAGTTCATTTTTGTTGATCATTAAACTATATAATCAATCACATTCACACATCAATGAATAGTTTACATAGTAATCACACCTCACACCAAGTCAAACACTTAATCATACAACACAAAAAGTCAAACACTTAATCACACAACACACGGTATATCACAATCACATAACAATCAATGCAATGCAGCACATGCAGATGGATGCTATGAGCATACGGATGATGAGCACGCATAATTAATAACACTAATAAAATATGATGCAATGCAAATGATGATATGAAATGAATGCAATGAAATCAAGGGGTGTTAGGCCAATCCTAACCAAGAATTCAATCCGACATTTTCTCTAGGAAACTCTATCCCAGGAATGTGTTCATCTATCCATTTCTTTATCTTTCTCTTTTAGGAGAATATTCTAGATAGAAAAATCACCTTCTTTTCTTTCGAAGAAACTTTCGTTGGTAGAAAAACCAACATCCTTCTCTTTTAGGGGGGAAACCCTAGGTAGAAAGCCACCTTCTTTCCTTTTTGGGTATAATTCTCATGGTAGAAAAGCCACCATCCTTCTCTTTTAGGGGGAAACCCTAGGTACAAAACCACCTTCTTTCCTTTTTGGGTATAATTCCCATGGTAAAAAAGCCACCCCCACACAGCACCCAGTGAACTCATCTAGAGTCACTCTCAATATCATCATTCCAGTGGATGCATCTAGCACCATTCACCACAACCACAATTTGTTATATACATCCCAGTTCATGTTATTCATCTTAATTATATTACATATCACAGTTCACAGGTTCACATGGGACCCACACACTTCATATTTTCCATTAACTCACATGTGTGTACATTCATTCATCTTAATATCACCTATCATGCTTTCTAACATGTTATGACACTCATTCATCCTAATATCACATATCATGCTTTCTAACATGTTATGACACTCTTGGAATAACATCAATACTTATAACATACCTCACCTAACCATAGCATACTAAAAACTAAGGTAAATAATCCATATCATTGCACCAAATCTTGTATATTTGTTTTGCACAAATTCCAACACTACACATATTAGGAATGTTGGAAAAATTAAGACTGGATCAGGAGTATGAGGAGTTAAAACAATCTATACCGTTGATCAACAAGCTTCAAGGCACGATCAACTCGCTATCTTTTTTACAAGTTTTACCCCTCCGATTTGATCGCGAATGCACTAAGGGGTTAGTGAGAAAATGCCTTCAGGATACAATGAAGCCTCTGATCAAGATCCATTGTGATTCTCGAATGTGCACCGTCCGATCACAACAGGACACTTTGTGTATAGGACTGATGATGCCAATCACATGAATGAAAGCCTTGATATAGTAAATCTCTCTCTCTCTCTCTCTCTCTCTCTCTCTCTCTCTCTCTCTCTCTCTTTTAATCATATCTGGACTAGATCGAATCTAGGACTAACTCACACCATCAGATCTGAACTAGAATGATTCTGGACGAATCTGGATGGTTGTGGATGAATTAAATGAATAAATCTGGTCTAGATCTGCAGTCTATTTATAGACTTACACGTGTTTGTTCATCAATAGGCATGATGTTGATCCAACGGTTTGGATCAATCCTAAAATGTTATGTACCCTTTCACCCATTATCCATAAGGTGCAACCAAGATCCTACCGTCAAGATCTAACTCATGTACAAGTACCTGTTCGGTTGACACCTCTATGATCCGGTGCTACTTGATCGAATGGTCTTGATCGTGTATATACGATCAGACGTGCCATTTGACGGTCCAGATATCTTGGATCGATCAAGTGTGTCCGATCACAAGATCAAATCGAACCAGACCAGTCGTACCACCATCAGATAATCAAACCGAACGATCAGACCAAACAACCAATCAACCCAGTCTAACCAGGTGGGTCACATGGTAAAAGAAAAGGCTCCTACGCTCTTCGCGACGCTGCGTGCTAAGTGCAAAGTGCGCCTACAAAGCGTCGATTGCGCCTCAAGCGCCCTTGCGCCTTCGCATATGCGTGCTCGTATGTGGTGGTGCTTCGCACCACTAAACCAAGTGCAATACACTATATCATTTCCATTACTTTTAAACATATAAGCAAAAGGGAGCTTCCTTTATATAAAGCGTCATCTTTTCTTGTAACTAACCGATGTGGGACAAGAGACTTTACAAACAAAAAAAAGGCTTTCTACACAAAACAAAAAACTAATGTATTTTGAAAATATCTAACAATCCTCCATCATTTTCAAAATAATTATAGACTCTATTAATATAAATATAATAATACAGTGACGATAAATTCATTTTGCAAACCTTTGGCATCATCGCGAAAATTCCTACATAGGTGATAAGTGTCTTTTGGACTTGAACGTTCACTTAGTGTAGATAGCTCAAAGTTTATCAGAGTGCTATGGTGAACGGATCTTGAACCAAGGATCTTAGAAATAAACCGGAGACTATCACACATACTCCTTTCAAGGGGATAGAGTTGTCCATTAGCTTGCACGTTAACGGCCATGTGCAGTATCCTGTTTCTTGAGTGCTCTAGAAAACGGTCAAGATTTTCATAGGAAGCGGCCTAACTCCCACAGTCATCTAGGTAAATCCACACAGGTGACTCTGCGAGTCACCTTTAAAGACTTATTAAGGATATCTGTATTCAGCCTCTCTCATGCAGATCCTGACACTAGTCAATGTCTAGGAATGAGGTAGTTTCTAGTGTCCGGCTAAACCATACATTTAACTTGTTTGTACCCATGGAACTTTGTCTATAATTTCAAGACATAAGTTGGGTTCCAGCTAAAGATGGTTGAAATGCAAATGACCTTAACCTCATTCTTGCGATGCAATATAGACCATTTCTCTAGCAAGACCTTTCGTTTAAAGGATTGGCTAGGTATGAATTCGACTCTACATAGTTGACCATAATTACTCCACTTTTGAGTAATTGCCTCACAGTTTGATGACTTCCCATTGTATGTCTTACTTATAATAAGACTAAATTATACTAGAATACTCTAATTGAGATTTTGTCACGACCCAAACTGGAAATCCTCGTTGGAGGTTCAAAATTTGGATTCGCAACCTTCACCCCAAACAAAACTTGGGAGTGACAAGTGATATCTAGCCAAGTTGGGCTAAATATTTAATGGATATTAAGTAAGATACAAATTATGAGATTTCAAAGTTCTTAAGTAATATCCAATATGATTACTCATTAAATAAGCAACGAAATTATAAACTAGTCTAGTATTTTCAAATCAATTCCTAATAATAGTTTAGGTAAATACCTAAATAAAATCCTAAAGAAGAGTACATCTATAGGAATTAAATTATCAGAGTCGCAAGAATATATGTATACATGTATTGGGATTTCCATAAGGAGAATTTATAAGAATAAACTAACTTTTAAATCCATACAAGAATATTTGAAAGAAAATAGATATATTACATTCCAAGATTTGATGAAATCTAATTAGTCATTACACAATGGAAATTTTAGATTTAAAACAATTACTAGCTATTACATTACTTTAATAAAAATGATTTGTGATCAAATCTTCATCCAGATCTTCGTCTTGATCTTCATTTAACGTACCTGAAATGTTGTCGCTATAAAACGTGAGCTACACTAGCCAATAAGTATGATATCTTGTGGAATATATAAGACTATCCTAGATATCATGCAATTTACAATACTTACAGTTCATACAACAATCAAACAACACCAGATGCATGAGGTCAATTCATTAATTAATGCATGTGGTGCACCTACCTTACCAGTGTCACCACATGTGATTTATGCAAATATTCTAATCTACACGGGTCTATGTGGTTATTTAGGTAGACCGATCCACCTTTGGGCAGGCCATGACCCAAAGATAAGATCCTTTCTGAATAGTGACAGTTAATGATAGTTCCAGCGTATGATCTCAATAGTACTATCCCAGGGTGCTCACACAGAAACCCCCCAATAAATAGACTGAATAACAGATTATTCTATGTGCGTAACATAGTTTCTACAGGTTTTGACCTAGAGGACTCAATTGCCTCACCTTATTTTCGATCATAAGGACGAATCCTAAGGTCTCACACAGAACCACCTTAGTGACCCATACACTACTGATCAATGATCAGAGTTCACTTATATGATTCGGATATTGGGTCTTACAGCCATAAGGTGCCCTCACTTATCATCTTTCCTCATGTCTCTTGGGATATATGCCTAAGATGCATCCCGCACCATGGGAGAATACAATCGTTGGTCTATTGGGATGATCAGTCCCTCAACCACCTAATCTAAGTCTCCTCACTTATGATGACTTCCAGGTCACCATATTCTCATGTAATAAATAGAAATTCTCCAAGTATGAATTCAGGGACAGGGTGTTACTCATAGACCAAATCCATGGTCAAGAGGTAATGTTGTGCATGTGAAGAGGTGCACACTAACTAAGCATTCAAGTAATGGTGTACAGTGTGTAATCACAACAATTCACATGAAGCGTACATCACAATTCAACATAACAAAATCATAGAAAAGTAGCTGCATAAGGTTAACCTAGTCATACATGTGTAATGTGTTGGATATAACATTAATTACAGGTGCAGACCATCTTTGTCAATCTTTCACATTTCATCACTGCATGGATATAGTTCCATGAGGAAACAATTACAGGTATTTGACTATTCCAAGTCAACATTTCACAATTATACGTTTCATTATACTAATCTAAGTTAAGAAGTAAAAGCTATACTAACAACATGGCATGTGCATATGGCATACAATCAAGATTACATGCTACTTTGTGTACAGGATATATTAGAATCTAGTTAAAACATGCATCCCCTACACATTCATCTAGTATTACTCTATACTACAATAACTCATATCATGGAATAGCATCTACATTATCATACTTCACAAGTTTAAAGGCAACAATCAGACAATAAACAATGAGCAGACATGACATACAATTAAATTATATATTACACATGTATCCCACAACTAACTATTTTAAGTTGTTTCATAACTACAGGTTCGGTGAGGTCTTCGGCGTAGTATTCGGCACACCGAGCTCTCCTTCGGCAACCTCTTCGGTAGACCTTGCCTGAGATTCGGCGAAGTTTCCAGATCATATTTTCTCGGCACCCCAGTCGGCACACCGAAGCCAGTTTCGGCTCCCTGAAGCTACGTCGGCGACCTCTTGGCTGACATTCAACCTCGGAAACCTTTCGGTGCGCCGAGATGTCCGTCCTCAGCCCATAATTCATGTTCGGCGACCGTTCGGCACGCCTGAGAGTTTGCCGAACGTCGTGAACAGGCAACAATCAAGGGGTTTTTCCATCACTTTGCTCACACAACAATAGAAAATCTTCTCACATACATTATTTTACCAAACTCTACTAAAATACAACCCTAAAATCTTACATTAAACTAACATCTAAGATTAAGACACTTAAACCTATTCTCCAACCAAAATCAACTAAGGTAAATAACTAAGCATTAAATCTAGTCTACAACATGAAAAGAGTCCTAACTTGTCTTCTTAGACATTTGAATCATCCAAACATACATGAACATGATAAGTAAAGAAAGAGCATGAAATCAAAGGAAGTCTATATATGTTCATGAAAATATCAATTTACCTCTTCAAGAATGTGCATGAATCCTCAAGCATCACAAAGTCCTCTCTCTTTCTCTTTCTTCTCCAAGCTTTCCAAGCCAAACCCTAGCCTCCAACCCAAAAATGAGAGAAAGAGATTTGAGATTCTCTTTTCTCTCCTTAAACCTAACCCCAACACATGTCATCATCCAAGCCCTCCATTTCACACAACTCAATCCCAACCCTTCTTTTCTCTCATCTAATCCTAACCATCCAAGTTTCACCCACTCTCATCCTAACCATTCAATCTAACCATCCCAACCACTTAGATCTAAGCCACTCATTCACAACAACTCTAAATCTAACCCTACACCTCACCACTCACTAAAGACAAACAACTTCCTAGCTTAAATCTAAGCCACATAAAATCCTACAATTAATCCTAACCATACACCTCACCAAATAACATAATTTACAACTTTGCCACTCTCTCAACACAATAACGGTTTGACTACTATAGATAGCAGCAATACTCAAACATCTTATCAAACTTGATCGCATAGTCGGATCTAATCCGATCGGTGATCCAATCAAGGTTAACGACCATCACATGATATAGATTATAAAAATACACTAATAGGGAGATCAGAGCCTCCATAATATTTTATTCCTATTTGATCACTAATTTAAGCTATTTGATTAACACTACCCTTAAGTTTAACAGTCTAAATTAATCAGTTAATGATCTAGGGATTTCTAGTGTGTCTCGGTTTGTGGTTAAGGACATTAAGTGCTCTAAACTAAATTTACTAAGTTTAAATTAACTTATCAATCTAAACACATTACTATTCTACCCTAAGGTTCTCAATTATTATTTTATGAATTGTTTAGGTTATTATCGATTTACATCAGCCATTGTAAACCATTAACTTTATATTTAGGATCTATATGAGTACGGGCTGGCTTATGATCAAAATGATCCTATCCCCTTATGATTTTTTTCAATATATTTTAATTGAGATAAAGTCAGTCAATTCCCTTTTCTTTAGGAGTTTTAATTCTTAAGATAACATCAGCCTCTCCTAGATCTCTCATATCAAAGTTAGATGACAAAAACAATTTTGTTTCCTCCACCACTTCAAGGTTAGTACCAAAAAGAAGCATGTCATATGATAACACAAACTTATAACTGTAATCATGCTTATCTAGATTGTTAACCACAATATAACACTATTGGTCAAAAATCCTCATGCTACAGCATAGGAGTTAGAATCAGTCCATATATAGCCTGGGAGAACAAACCCTAAAAAGCATGCAACATGTATATATGTGTCAAAATAATCAATGCCTTCCTTTTGAAGAGATTTCCTAGTAATTTTAGTTTGAACACAAGCAGAGCATTTACAAGAAATATCAGAACTAATTGCATAAACTAAATAAAGATTAGACATGTAATTGCAATTAACAAGTCCTAATCTAGCATGCCACAAAGAAATAGAGACAAAAACATAAGCATAAGAATCCATTCAGCTTAATCAAATTAGTACAAGATACCAAGTACAATGAAATATTCTCATTCTTGGATAGGAAATACTCATCCGACTCAAATAACTATGTCCTTTCTAATAACTAGGTACGGAAGCTAATTTGCCATCTTTCCTTTCTGTAACCCTTCGCTAGTCTTCGCTAGTCTTTAATTAATGATTTCAGTCGTACTGAGTCATCATCCATCTTCAATTCCTACAGAATTGGCTTCAGACATTGTTGTAATGAGTTCTTCTTCATCGATCATATCCACTTGAATATCATGGACTTCTTTCGAAGATGGCAGTGTAATGATCGGGTTTGTCACAGAAGTGACAAGTTCCTTTCCTTTCCCTGATATCTTGCCTTTTGAAAAACTTTTTATTCTTAGGCTTAAGTTTGGTATTCTTGGATTTATCTTCCTCAACCATATTTTCCTTCAAATGATTCTCATCTGCATCATCCTCCTTATGTCGATTATGAAAATATTCGTTGAATCGAAGATGACGTTGCAGAGATTCCAAGGAATGACGCTTCTCTGGATATGTAAGCTTTTCCTTGTAGTTATTCCAAGCAGAGGAAAGTTTATCAATAATGGCCCCTACTTGAAAATCCTCTACAAGCTCTATTTTAGCAATTTTAAGATTACTAACAATAAGTTGGAGTTCATGCACTTGTGCTAGAACAAACTTATCGTTGGTCATCTTAAAATTCAAATAACTACTAATTAAATTTTTTTGATTACTTGCCTCTTGGATGCGGTACTTGATGTCTAAATTCATTCACAAAGACTTTGCCAAATGGATTGACCGATGTGACTAGTAGAGTGAGTTGGAGAGAGCATTCAGGATTTGTCCTCTACAAATGATGTTGTCTTTTTTTCTTTTCATTCTTTTCTCTTTCAACTCGGGTGTATATTCATCAGAAAATTCTGGAATATCCTCCAGATCATCATCATCAAGAATGTAGGCCAGCTTTTGATTGGTAAGGAGGAAGAGCATTTTTTTCTTTCTATTGGGTAAAATTGTAACCATCGAACCTACTTAGATGCACTAGGTTCTGATGTATGACTTGTTGCGATGAACCCTCCATTTTGTAGAAGAACTTGTCTAAAAACTGTTGGAAAAATTAGGAGTGGATCAGCAGTATGAAGAGTTTAAACAATCTGTACCGTTGATTAACAAGCTTTAAGGCATGATCGGCTTGCTATCTTTTAGACAAGTTTCTCCCCCTCCGATTTGATCACGAATGCACTAAGGAGTTAGTGAGAAAATGCCTTCAAGATACAATGAAGCCTCTGATCAAGATTCGTTGTGATTCTCGGATGCTTACCGTCCGATCACAATAGGACACTCCGTGTATAGGATTGATGATGCCAAGCATGTGATCAAAATCCTTGATGTAGTAAATCTCTCTCTCTCTCTCTCTCTCTCTCTCTCTCTCTCTCTCTCTCTCTTATTTAGATCTGGACTAGATCGAATCTAGGACTAACTCACACCATCAGATCTGAACTAGGATGATTCTGGACGAATCTAGATGGCTTTGGATGAATTGAATGAATAAATCTAGTCTAGATCTGCAATCTATTTATAGACTTACATGTGTCTTTTCACCAACAGGCATGATGTTGATCCAACGATTTGGATCAATCCTGAAAGGTCATGTACCCTTTCACTCATCATTCATCAGGTGCAACCAAGATCCTTTGGTCAGGATCTAATCCTCGTACAGGTACCTATTTGGTTGACACCTCTATGATCAGGCGCTACCTAATCGGATGATCTCGATCATGTGTAAACGTCAAACGGCGCGTGCTAAGTGCAAAGTGCGCCTACAAAGCGCCCATTGCACCTCAAGCGCCCTTGCACTTTCGCATAAGCGTGCGCGGTCGTGCTTCGTACCACCGACCCAAGTGCAATGCACTATATCATTCCCTTTGCTTATACACATAAGAAAATGAGCTTCCTTTATATAAAGCCTCATCTTTTCTTGTAGCTAACCGATGTGGGACAAGAGCCTTCACAAACAAAAAAAGGCTTTCTACAAAAAGCAAAAAACTAATGTATTTTGAAAATATCCAAGAAGGAACTTTCAAACCAAGTCACCCTCCAAATTTGGATCCATTTGGTGCTCGGTAGTATTGAGCAATTTGCAGAGAGTTTCTCGGTAGCTGGCTCGGCAGCCATCGAGCTCCGGTAGATCAACCTGAGAGTTTGGGTTTCTCAGCAGATTGGCTCGGCAGTTGCCGAGCTACCTGCCAAGAAGCTATTTTGCCCTGATTTACACCATATTCAAAGGGATTCGTGCCTAAACTTTTACCAACATTATTTCACACCTTTTAATATCCCAAAACACGATTAACACACCAAACAAATAATCATCATCATAAGAACAAAACCAAAGATTCAACTAGGATTTATATGTGGAATTCAACCCAATTATCATGATTCAAGATAATAGATTTCACACTTTCGTACAAAAGATCAAATCAACACAAGCATCAATTATCAAGTCGTATAGGCATAATTCATCACATGTCCACATACAATTTATTAGATCTAGATGCTTAGTCCTATAAAATCATTACAAGCCTATCAAAACAACTACCTTAAGAAGTCCAAAAAATCCCTATCGTTTTTTCCTAAGCTTTTTCTGTAACTTTCTAGAACCATAGATCACCCATCAATCTTCTCCTAGTAGCCTTTCCTCTTCCTTTTGATCTCCTCTCTTTCTTTCTCTTCTCCTTTTCTTCTTTTCCTCTCTACAGCAAAATCCCAACTTCCCCTCTGGTTTTCCTTCGTCTTTCCCTTTTTGGCCGTGTGATACAAGGCAAAGGGATGTGGTAGTGGGAAACTTTCCCACAATCCCACATATCCTAAATGGAAGGAGGGTAACTTTCCCTCCAATCCAAAATAGTTACAGCCTAATTCAGTTTCAAAGGTAAAAGACTTCATTCTCATAATTGCTCCATACGACCAAGTCTAAACTTCAGCCCAATTGTCTTTAAATAATTACACAATATCCCCATGTTTTCCACTAATTACTCATATGCCCTATTTTAAATTCTTATGACAGTTAAAGCCTAATTCAAATCTAACTTAATTTATAACTTTAACCCTATCATTATCAAATGGGCTACAAGAAAAGATCTAGGTCATGCCTAACTTATTTAATTTTACACTCCCATATATTTTCCTTAATTACAATCAAACCCCAAACATTTACTATATATATCAAAACATATATTATCTTTACAATTAGTTCCTATATTCAATTAAAACAGTACAGTTTACCTTATAAAGTTAATCTAAAGATTATGATCACTCTTAGTTTAACTAATTTAAGTTCTTTTATCAATTGGAGGCATTCATTAATCAATTTAAAACTTGGATCTCCAATTATGCTTATTTAATTCATATAGATAATCCCAAATTAATTTACTACATTAATTTCCGGGTTAGGATTAGTTATGAGGTATAATTACTTTCATGTATTTTTTCTGAAGGCTCATGAATCATGATTTACTGAAACCATATTCAGTCATTCTTTACTTTCACGAATAAATCCATTGTCCCTACCCATCTGTTGGTTTGATGGTTGGGGCATCATGGAACTCCTGACCCCACGGTCCACTAAAGGTCTGTTTGTTTTGGCAAAAAAGTCGAAAAGGAAAACAAAATTCAGAAAAATAATATAACATAAATTATTTTATGTTTGTGTATTTTCTGTTGTTTGGGGAAAAAAAAGAAAAAAAAAATAAAGATTCCAGAACCATTAATGGGCATGGGTAACTACTACAAACCATTGGCCTAAGAGAGAGATAGGTAACTACCACAGACCATTGGTTGAGAGAGAGAGAGAGAGAGAGAGAGAGAGAGAGAGAGAGTTCACTTTTTTCAAAAGTGATGGAAAATAGCTTCATATAGATTTTTCTTTTCAGAATGTTTTAAAATTCATTAAAATATTTTTATATAATATTTTATGATTTTCAATTGAAACAAACATTTAGAATTTTTAAAATTTGAAGTGTTTGTTTCAAGGGAAAATATAAAATTTTGAAAAATATTTTTCTAATAACTCGAAAATTGGAGGAAAAAAACTTGTACTCCTTTTTGGCAGAAGTTATTTTACGGGAAAAAAAATGGAAAAAGGTTTCATTCAATACCACACCACCATCACCCCACCACCACCACCACCGTCGCCCCCCCACCACCACCACCACAACTGCCGCCCCCCCCACCCCCCACCAC
>JAUPMG010060085.1:0-13559 GCA_031762675.1 Pachysandra terminalis | reverse complement strand
TTGTTATTGAATAAAATGAGATTTAGGTTCACCTTAGTTGTTATCTTGGGGTTATGATATGACAATCCGCGGTCTAGCAAAAGATCCCGAAGGTCTCACCTCGTGATCCGTGCCTTCCCACCTTGGGATCTGAGTCACCGGGATCCGGGGCGTGACATAAACTAGGCTTAGCCACAACCAAACATACCTAACCAAAACCATATCTCGATTCATTCCTTTGAGAACTATGGTTGGCTTCATCCCACTTTGGGTACGTAGGCAGCCTAACAAATTAAACCAAGCTCAGCCACACTTAAACCAAACCAAGCCAAACCAAATCATATATTCATCCATTTTCCCTTGAGAACTACGGTTGGCTTGATCCCACTTCGGGTACGTAGGCAGCCTGACAAGTTAAAACAGGCTCAGTCACACTTAAACCAAACCAAACCAAATCATATATTCATCCATTTTCCCTAGAGAACTACGGTTGGCTTGATCCTACTTCGGGTACGTGTGCAGCCTAACCAATTCAATCAGGCTCAGCCAAAACCAAACCAAAATATACAGTGTCCCAGAAATATCAAAGACCAGTGACAATCACGATACAATAAAATAAGGTTTAAAGCTAGAATCAAAGGGTATTCCTTACTTATAGGATATAATTAAGAGACCTGAGGTCTTGATTGGTCTACACCACACTTCATTAAGAGCTCACATACGTGAGTCACCATCAAAGCAGTCGATCGAGAATGAAAACATTGCAGAAAATCAAGCTCCTCGTTATACAGTGCACATCGGCGAAGTTATAAATCCCCACATCATGGCCATAAACTCCATAGGCTTCCTCGTCATCGTCTCCTGCTGAATAGCGATCGTATAGCTCCTCGCTATACAGTGCGCATCGGCGAAGGTTTAAATCCCCACATCATGGCCATAGACTCCATAGGCTTCCTCGTCATCGTCTCGGAGAGGAGAGTCATCCTTGAATTAGAGATAATTCCCAGTTTAATTAGGGATTATCTCCATGTGGGAGGTTCGAGTTCTACTTGTTCTCAACCACTTTAGGATATTATCCAATATAAGATAATTCTTTATTTAAGAATTATCTAAATTTTGATTGGATAGTTTCTAAATAATTATTTTGAGAATTATCTAGAATTTTCCTATTTTAGGATAATTCATATTTAATGAGAATTATTATAATTTTAATTTAATAATTCTCTGTGGGTCCCATTTGACCTAATCAAAGATTCAATTTGAGAGAATCTTATTTCAGTAGGGCCCATTTTACGAGATCATGATATGTGGCAGAATTTTGATCTCAAAAATTTCGTTGTCTACAAGGTCAAATATCAATTTTTGGCCTAACACATCAAAAGGATTAGCAAGAAAACAAGAGTGCGTACTTACAAAGTTTAAATCTTTATATCGGACGAACAAAACAATTTTTCTTTGAGATCCTCGATGGGGTTGTATAACCTCTACTTCAATAAAATTAAGAGAATCTTGCTATCCATGACAATCAACTCCACTCCCCTAACACTTGGCTCCCCCAAAGACAAAGAAGAGGAACCATTGGATGCCATTTGAGCATTTGGAGTCAACGGAAAACTATCTTCCTATTGAGGTTCATCATGAACATTCATGTTACTACCAACACTCCCCATGGAAGCACCTTAAACTCCATAATAAGAAGAAACTTCATCAAATACAACCTCCTTAGAAATCACAAATTTATGAGTTTCTAGGTCAATACACTTCTATCCTTTCTTCCTTTCATCATACCCAATGAAAATACATTTTTGGTCCTTAGCACCCAACTTGGTTCTCTTTGCATTTGGCATATGAGCATAACAAATATAATAAAACACTTTGAAATGTTTGACATTAGGCTTCTCCCCAAATATCAACTCATAAGGAGACCTCATATTAGTAGGACTAAGAAGCACCTGATTGATAACATAAGTTGCACATGCCATACCCTCAACCCATAAGGCCTTAGGTAAATTTTTTGGATGCATCCAAATTTTGCAAGTTTCTATTATATGTCTAATCTTCCTTTCCGCTACACCATTTTGTTGAAGAGTGTATGCACAAGATTGCTCTCTTATAATACCATTTTCTTGACAAAAGGAGAAAAAATTATGAGAGGTAAATTCTCCCCCATTATTAGTCTCAACCTCTTAATCTTCTTATTCAGACACCCTTAACAAGCACCTTGAACTTCAAAAATACATCAGACTTCCTTCATAAAATATACCCAAGTATTCATCAACAAACAATAACATATAGGGGTTGCCCGAATATGAAGGTGTAGCATAAGGTCCCATCATATCACTATGGATAAGTTCCAATGGAGCCTTGCACTTGGAATAAGATTTGTCAAATAGAAGACGATGTGCCTTACCATATTGACACCCTTCACACACTTCACCATTATTAAAAGTAGTCAATTTTGGTAGTCCATTTACCAACCCTTTAACCACTATAACTTTTAATTTCTCCATACTGAGATGCCCCAATCTAGCATGCCAGATTGACGCCCTACCATTTGTACTCATCTTATCAATATAAGAAAAAGTATAAGGTAAAACAAATAAATATATATAACTCTCTTACCAGTATGAACAACATCTTCCTTTAGACTTATATTATATTGAAGAAACTTCACATCTTTAGGCCCAAATAGAACATAGTGACCAGCATAAGTGACATTTGTAATGGAGAAAAGATTCTTCTTCATACCGGTGTAGTGACCCTAATCCGTGAATACTATATTAATTTATTCAAGATTAATTAGACAATATAATTAATAAGGATGAATCAATATGGGTGTTATAGGATTTGATTGGTTGTTTTACTATAATTATTAGTGTGGTTTAATAAGATAATTGGACCATAGGGTGATAATTTAAAACATAAGTATTGAATCTGGGATTATTAAGTAATTATACTAAAACTTATAGGAGGCGGGTGTAATTTATGATCTAGATTTCAAGTTCAAATGAAATGGCAATGTGGGTGTCGTGGGCTTGGTCGTGTGAGAAAGGGAAGGGGAGGTTACCATAATCTTCTCCGTCACTTTCCATTTCATAAGACAATTTTTGCGAAGGATTCCTATAGAGACTAAAGGGTAGAAACCCTAGCCGTCGCTTGCTTAGAGAGAGAGAAAAGAAAAGAAGAGAGAAAAGAAAAGGAAGAAAAATGGAGACTCAGGATTACCAGATCAGATCTAGTTAGCCTAATCCAAGTAAGTTCCTTACTCTGTACAGTTTTCGTTGAATAAGATGTTTGTTTTCTATTTGGATTGTTTGTGTGTGTGTGTGTATATATATATATATATATGTTTCGTAAGCATGACTCCTTGAAATCATGATGAATGTACTAAGTTCGATGATTTATATTCTAATGTGTTATGTTTTATTTGATTTTGAATGACATGGTGTTACCCATGTTCTGATATGAATCTTGATTCGATTATTAAAGATTGAATGATTAATGAACAATGTGTGATTGTAGAAGGATCATAAATTTCAGTTGAATGACGTATCTTATGTTTTCGTGAGTGTAAATCCTTTTGTTAGTTGCATTTAATATTTTATATGTGGTTTGCTTGAGTTGGTGTTCAATCAAAATCGTAGGTTTACCCAGAGGGCAACCGGTAGACTACCGGTGTATCGGTTAGTCTACCAGGGCCCCATGTGACCCTATGTGATCAAAGTAACCCCCTGTTTAGACTGTCGGTGTTCATATTTCGAGATATTCTTCATAGTTCGAGATATTGTTCATATTTCAAGATACTGTTCATATTTCGAGATCATCATTTCGAGAACACTGTTTATATTTTGAGTCATTGTTCATATTTCGAGAACACTATTCATATTTCAAGAATATTGTTCATCATTTCGAGAACAATTTTCATCATTTCAAATATGAACCTTGACCCTCTGTTTGTGCTACCGGAACTGTCCTGGCAGTTATTTTATGCATTGGATTGGTCGGTATCGGTCCGCCGACCAAGCCATCAACAGGGACCATAAACTAGTTATAATAGGGCCATCAGTACCCACCGGTACACCAGTGAGGGTACCAATGAAACCCCTGCACTGTATTCTGTGGACATTGCTTTGGGGACTAAACCTATTGACTTAAGGACTTGACTATTGAACTGGGGTTATGACCCTACACCTAATATGATGATTGGGACTTGGATATGGACCAAGGAATGATATAATTGAACCTTGTTAAGATTGATTGTGTTAGGAATATAGATTGCAATATGAATTGTGATATAATGCACATGTATACTTTGGAACATGTTATGGTATCCTAAGGATTATCCGTGTGTATGGGCGCACAGGTAGATTTCAAAGGGTATTATCACTGGAGATCCGACTCTATGTGGAAAGGGTACTTGTGATGATGTTCCAAGGATTATTCGTGTGTATGGGCGCATGAATAACTTCCGAAGAATCTTATCACCTGTAATCCTACTGGTTCTTTTGATGACTCGTCCAGCCAATCGAGTAGGGACGGAGTGGAAATATGGGCTCTTGGATTATGGATAACTTTCCTTCGGTGTTAATTCCCTAAAAAGTTATGGGTAACTATCCTTGGGTGTTAAATTCCCTAAAAGGTTATGGGTAGCCGCCCCGGGCACTTGAAACACACTATTAATTGTAATATGATCATTTGCATCTCCTTTGATATTGACAACTCCTTCCTTCTCAACTGGATGAATAGAGTTATCCGCCATGATAACAACATCATTACCTATGTAGTTGCAAAAGCTTGACAACATTGAAACATTGTCAGTGCGATTATGTCCACAATCGGAATCAACAATCCAATCATTCTCAAGGTTTATTGATGTCAAGTTATCAATTGTAGTGGTACCAGCCAAAAAGCACTTTCCTAATCTTCATCATCTTTGGAAATACCTTATTTTTCAGCCACATTCCCACTTTTCAACTTCACATGACAATTCTTCTTTACATGCCCAAGTTTGCCACACTGGAAATATTTGATACCTTTTCGGTTTCCAAGACTACCCTTGTTAGAATAAAATTCATCATCAGCTTACTAGGAGCCCCAAAGGAGTTTCCACCACTGTTGGAATCTTTACCCTTCTCATTGTCCTTTCTAAATTGTTTTTAATTTGGCTTGATAAAAGAGCATCTCTATCATTTCTAGAGATAGAACATCTAGCCATTTGATGAGCCAAAGACTCTTGTGAGGTAAGAAGCTTTTCAAACTCTAGCAAGGATGGTTGGACAACCCACCCTTGAATAGATGTAACAAAGGGAATATACTCCCTCTTTAATCCACGAACAATATGCCCTTTCATACATGCTTCCGAGATAGATTCCTCCGGATCAATGATAGAAATCTCCGAACAAAGGCTCTTAGTCTTCAAAAAGAATTTAGAAATAGAGAGATTACCATGAATGTATTTCTATAATTCATTCTCCAATAATTGCAATTGGGCAACATTCTTATTAAAGAAAAAATATCAAGAGTAGTCCAGATTTCCCGAGCCAACTTACAATTCACGATGTGCTAAAAAAACATATAAGAAATAGATCTTTTCAAAACAGATTCCTCCTTTGCCTTAGTCATTCGCCATTTCTTCAAAGCATCGGCATTCTCAAGTGCAATTTGTGTAGCCTCCACATCGTTGCCACATCCTTCCTCTCATAGATCCTACCACATCCTAAACCAGAAAATCTCAAAGGAGTCCCCAAATTTAAGTTATAACTCTCACCCTATATCCCTGTGGGAGTGGATAAGCAGTATAGAAACATAAGTGGAAGATAATTCATTTTATTCTAATAAATATTTAAATGAAAGTACAATCTGTCCTTTTTAATAAACTGGAATAAACTACATCTACTACATATTTTCCTATCATATAACTTCTATCTTTTATTCTTCTTATTCCCATAGCTCTCTTTTCGATATCAATCATCCTTTACATGAAAATATATCAGCAAAATAAATATAAAGCTAAAAGCTCAGATGAGTAGACCTTCGAAGCAAGATGTTTACTCATATCCAATTGCAATGAGAAAATTTACATAACAATAACATAATCTGGAAAATAGTGAATAATATATATATATATATGAATAGATTTCAATCAAAGACTTATTCTCTCACCAAATCTCACTTTGGTTTGTATCATAAGGATATCCATGGTCATATTTTAAAAGTCTACAATGCCTAACTCTATATGATAACATTCAAATCAAGGTACATCATACACAAACCAATCACACAATAACAAACACAAGAACATGAATGCAATGCATGTTGTTTGGCATTTGAGTAGTGTATGTCCCACACTAGATCCAATCCAAATACCCAAGATGTCCCACCAATGTAAATTCATCCCCCGAATACATGACCATGATAGTGGATTATTCTATGTGCGCATCATAGTTCCTAGGGGCTGCGACCTAATGTGCACAATCCCCACTCTTATATTTGATCACAGGACCGTATCCAAGGCATCACCCATCAGTGAAATTCCTTTGTGAACCATACATTATCCGATCTACTAACAGAAATTGACTCTTATGATTCAAATATTAGGAAGTGGACTCCCTCATCTATCATCTTACCACAAGTCTCTTGAGATACCTCTCTCACCTTGGCCAAATAAAACACTTAGTCCCACAAGGACAAACAAATGGTCACAGCCATATCATGAGTCATGATGGTATCCTTTATTGGCTATACACAGTGTGCTCCAAATAATAGGATATAAAATACAGCCATCTCGGCAAGGTAATCATAATGCAACTCATTGATTCACATCCATTTATAAATGCAATGCACATCAAATTATAATAATAATGATCACACACATATATTCATATCAGCATACACAAGAGACACATGCTCATGATCCTAGACTAATATAATGCACATAATAATATCTAGAGTTAGAACACACGTGTATATATAATGAATGAGTTATAAATAGTATAGATAGATATGATAAATCTCATTTTTATTAAGAGATGAGGTATTCACACACTTATCAGTTTATAGTACTAAACCAATCACATATGGCACTTAAATTCTCATTAAACACACATTTACTCATAAAAGGATATCAACATCCTTGTACATCATACAAATCATCCGGGCATCTATATATTATGCTAATTTAATCCTTAAGGTATTGTAAGGCTAATTCCCCTTAGGTCTTAGAATTTCATACTGTAATCCATGGTCTTAACAGGTCAAAATTGAGGTATAGGTAGTCAAAATCACACAAACACATTCCCATTACCTGGGAACAAAACAAGTCTACTAGGTTTCTCATTATACAGGTGTCCAATGTTCCAAATTATAAAAATAGGCTATAATAGGCCATCGGTAGGATCGTCGGCAAGGTAGAGGTATGCCTAAATTTTTTAAAAGTGTGCACAAGTTCATCCAATTTCACAAGTAGGTCAAGGTAGGTCAGATTAGATTGTTTGTACAAAACAAATATGTACAGGTGCATACACTATCGATAGGGTCAGTGATATACCGCTTTCTGTCGTCAGCCTGTCCGAGAGCAGCCTGTGGGTCTGTGAGTGTCGACACACTCAGCGGAATGCCGCTAGGTTGCCGGTAAGGTGATTTTGGTCAATTTGATTTGGGAATCATCCCAAATGTCCTCTAACACGTGACGATGCTTCGAATTTAGGTTTTAACTTTATAACACCTTTTATATTAATTTAATTACCTTTCTTGGGATTCAAGACCCAAGTTTTTTGGTTTACAAGATAATTCTTCAAGATTAGACTTATACCTTCAATTCAATGATCAAATTTTTTGGGTATTACATATAGAAGCATGGGGACGAGGTTATCATGATTAAAATAAGAAATCCTCCATGCCATAACATAACGCTAGAAGTAAATACACAACACATTGAAGGAAAACTCACCTGTGTTTTGCTGTAGTTTTCTTCTTGATGTTGATTCTTCTTCTATTCCCTCCTAGGGTTTCTCACAAAATTCTCTTGATTCTAATCCTTTATTTCACTTATCTAAATTGCTTTTATAATAATTTAGGTGTTAAGAGTTGTATTAGAACTACTAACTGAAAACAATCGTTATCTAGACTTCTATTCTAAATATAACTTGTATTTCTAATTCCTCTATTAATTAGCCATGAAATTGGATATTAAATAATTAGATATTTAATTCCATTGGGCCTTAAGGAACTACTTAAGCCCACTAAGTTGATTAATTACATTGATTAAGCCCTTAACAAATTACTTAAGCCCATCCTACCTAATTTAAGCATAGTTCCTTTATTTAAGCCCATTACCTATTTACTAAAACTTAATTAATTATATTAAGCCTATATGTTTTAGAATATGAATTTATATGTACCAATTTTTGGTTAGTCATAATTATGACCTTGTTTACCCTTATCTTAAAATTTCTTTTCTAGTCCATATTTTTCAGGCTCATACAATCTATCCTCCTTAAAAGAATTTCATCCTCGAAATTAAATCTAAGTGATCTAATTTAACTAGTTCTTATGTTATACTAATGGTGAGCTAGGAATTGTAAATCATTGGCATTATATATACACAATTTTTTTAACAAAATGCTAATTTCATTAAGACAAATAAGTGACAAGGGATACATTAAAGTAAAACATTACATGAAAAACAACAACCAACAACTATCTATTACATTCTTAAAAGGAAATCAAACTGGTTTTTTGCCATTCTCAGATGGCTACAACAAAAGGAAGGAAAATAAAAGAACACCTAGGGAGATCTAAAATATCTAAAGGTCATCCTCATAAAGAGGAGGAAAAGGTGGTGATGATGGCATAAGGGCTAGTGATGGTATAGCATCATTAGCCTTGCTACAACCTAAGAAGTTCTTGATGAACTGGAAGGTCTTGTCTACACTCTGTCGGAGTTTAGACATCTCCTCTCTGTTCTACCTAAGCTCAGTGGTGATGTCCATCCTTTCCTGGACACTAGCTCTCTCCATTTTTGCAAGTTTGGCATCAGTATCCATATTTCTCCTTGTGTAGTGATGCCTGGGAGGAAGGTCAGCTTTGGGTGCTGAAGAAGTGGAAGGTCTATAAGCAACTGATGGGGGTGCTTTAGGGGGCTGATGAGGCTGGTCTGACTGGTCCTGATGCTCATCTAGATGGTAGTGTTGTTGTTGTTGGTACTGCTCAAGTATGTACTCTGCTCTCTCTCTTGGAAATCCCATGAGGCGAAGGTTTTCATCGCTAAATGGTTTAGTAGAAAATTTGTTATTTTGATGTGGTAAGGTATAACCTCATTGCTTGGATGCAGCACACATTAGGCAAGGGAAGGGTAGTTCAAACCTCGTAGTGCCTCCGATGTACTTTATGATATGGGTGATGATGATAGAATGAAGACAAAGCGGTTGAATAATTGCCACATAATGAACTATCTGGACCATGTGTGATGTAAGTTCAGTCTTATTCCCGAATCGGGGATAGACATTCCTTAGAAATATAGTATGTAGAATCCTAAATAAAGGTAGGAGATTGGTGGGAGTTACTCCTTCTCCATCTGAAATCTTTGCCACAAAGGACTTGAGTTACTATGAATCTCTTAGAAGAAGCAAGTTCTGGAATAATGCTATAGGAGTTATTCATTGGTAGATTCATAATCCTAGCAACAAGTAGGAGGTTTAGGGTTCTAATTTCTCCATATAAGGTGAAAATGATGGTCATGGAATCAAGGTTAGTGCTAGCCACACTATCATATATCTCTTGAGTTGTAGAGACATAAGCAACTCCACCCCCAAGTCAGAATGGATTCCCACCCTATAGCTTGTAGAGTTTCAAAGACTCAATAAGTTGTTACATGGGTTACTACGGTTTGTCTCTCCAAAATTATATCCCTATTGAGGTAAACACTAGGGTTATTCGGATCATTTGTGTGTGTGTCTTTAGTTCCTTTTCAGGGTCAGAGGGAGATGAAGCATTTTCTTCCTCATACAGGTCCGGTGATGGTGAAGGTGGTGGTGGTCTCCTAGAGGATTTAGTCCTCTTGGAAGGTCCTTGGGTTTTCTTTCCCTTAGGCATAATGTTCTAGGGTTTTGGTACAAGAAAATTCCAACTAAGGAAAAGGATTTCTAGGTTAAACTAAGAAAACAAAGGAAACGAAAGGAAGAAACTTACCGGAGTTGAGATGGAGATGATGAAGCCCTAGAAGTGCTTGGAGAAGGTAGAAGAATGTTTTAGGAGTTTGGGGTATGAGAGAAATGAGTTTTGGTTTTAAAACAAAGGTTAAAAAAGAAACCCTTCGGCTGCCTGTTGGATGACTTGCGGTATACACTAGGTTGCCGCTAAGTCTACCGACGCACAAAATTAAAGATTTTATTTTTTAAAATTAATTTCATAATTTATTACACACAATATTAAACATTAATTTCACAAAATTTAACTCTAATCCAAAATTTATAATTGATTAGGTAGACTGTTAGTCTCACCTGCCTTTTGGATCACGGCCCAGGTCAGAATTCAAAATAAATTCTCCAGAACCTGATCCAATTAACATCTTGGTGTATTTATATAAAATTTATATGATAAACCAATTATAAAAATTTATATACATAAATATTTTATTATTTATTTTTATTATTTATATATATTATATTTAATTCCTATCTATTTTTCACAGAAATTTAATTCAATGTATTTGCAACAAAATTACTTTAATTTCTGGAAAAATAGTTAGTATTAGGGTCATAAATAATTTTCATAATTTATCAATCAGCAATTTAAAAGCCTTTCATCTTCATGTTTTTGAAAGACATTCAAATCTAGTACACTTTCCACACACTACATCCCTATAGATCATCCTTCAGACTTTTTAGAAATAGTGGTACCCCTATTCCAAATTGCCTATCCGGAATTACTTATAAAGATGCACACAACAATAATCATCATACCTCACACTCACATTCTACATATCTAATTCCCTTTACCCACTTATAATTCCTTTATCTTAGAAAATGTTTTCTTATTTATTTCTAAATCCTAAGTCTTATTCAATTCCTAATCTTTTATTTAAAATTTATTATAACTTAGGCTCTAATGCCACTTTTGTCACATCCTAAACCTGAAAATCTCAAAGGAGTCCCCAAATTTAAGTTGTAACTCTCATCCCATATCCTTATGGGAGTGGATAAGCAATATAGAAACATAAGCGGAAGATAATTCATTTTACTCTAATAAATATTTAAATAAAAGTACAATCTGTCATTTTTAATAAACTGAAATAAAACTACATATTTCCTATCATATAACTTCTATCTGTTATTCCCCTTATTCCCATAGCTCTATTTTCGATAGCAATCATCCTTTTCCTGAAAATATATCAACAAAATAAACATAAGCTAAAAGCTTGGATGAGTAGACCTTCAAAGCAAGGTATTTACTCATATCCCAATGCTATAAGAAAAAATATATATATATATAATAGCATAATCTGAAAAATAGTGAATAATATATATATATATACACATATATGTGTGTGAAAAACTTTATATTAAAAACTTATTCTCTCACCAATTCTCACTTTGGTTTGCATCATAAGGATTTCGATGGTCATATTTTAACAGTCCACAATGCCTAACTCTATATGATAACATGTAAGTCAATGTGCATCATACACAAGACTATCACACAATAACAAGTACAAGAACATGAATGCAATGCATGTTGTTTGGCATTCGAATAGTGTATGTCTTACACTAGATCCAATCCAAATACCCAAGATGTCCCACCAATGTGAATTCATCCCCCGAATACACGGTCATGATAGTGGATTATTCTATGTGCGCATCATAGTTTCTAGGGGCTACGACCTAATAGGCACAATCCCCACTCTTATTTTTTTTTATCACAGGAACGTATCCAAGGCATCACTCACCAGTGAAATTCTTTTGTGAACCATACATTATCTGATCTACTAATAGAAATTGACTCTTATGATTCAGATATTGGGGAGTGCACTCCCTCACCTATCATCTTACCACAAGTCTCTTAAGATACCTCTCTCACCTTTGGCGAATAAAACACTTAGTCCCACAAGGACAAGCAAATGGTCACAGCCATATCATAAGTCATGAGGGTATCCTTTATTGGCTATACATAGTGTGATCTAAATAATATGATAGAAAACACTGTCATCTCGACAAGGTATTCATAATGCAACTCATTAATTCATATCCATTTATAAATGCAATGCACAACAAAATATGATAATAATGATCACACACATATATTCAGATCAGCATACACATGAGACACATTCTCATGATCCTAGACTAATATAATTCATATAATAATATATAGAGTTAGAACACACATGTATATATAATGAATGAGTTATAAATAGTATAGATAGATATGATAAGTCTTATTTTATTAAAAGAAGAGGTATTCACACACATATCAGTTTATAGTACTAAATCAATCACATATGGCACTTGGATTCTCATTAAACACACATATACTCATAAAAGAATATCAACATGCTTGTACATCATACAAATCATCTGGGCATCAATATATTATGCTAATTTAATCCTTAAAAGCATTGCAAGGCTAATTCCCGTTAGGTTTTAGAATTTCATATAGTAATCCAAGGTCTTAACAAGTCGATATTGAGGTATTTGTAGTCAAAATCATACAAACACATTCCCAATACTCAGGAACACAACAAGTCTACTGGGTTTCTCATTATATAGGTGTCCATTGTTCCAAATTATAAAAATAGGCTGTAATAGGCCATCAGCAGGGTCATCAGCAAGGTAGAGGTGTGCCTAAATTTCTGAAAGTGTGCAAAAGTTCATCAAATTTCACAAGTAGGTCAGATTAGGTTATTGTTACAAAAATATGTATACGTGCATAGGCCGTCAGCAGGGTCAGCGGTATATCGCTTTTGTCAGTAGCCAAGCCCGAGAGCAGCTTGTGGGTCTATGGGTGTCGGCACACTCGGTGGTATGCCGCTAAGTTGCCACTGAGGTGATTTTTGTCAATTTGATTTGGGAATCATCCCAAAGGTCCTCTAACATATGAAGATGCTTCGAATTTTGGTTTTAACTTTATAATAACTTTATATTAATTTAATTTCCTTTCTTGGGATTCAAGATCCCAATTTTCTGGTTTAATGGCTAATTCTTCAAGCTTAGACTTATACCTTCAATTCAATGATCTAATTTTCTGGGTTTTACATATAGAAGCATGGGGAAGAGGTTATTATGATTCGCACAAGAAATCCTACATGTTAACATAAGGCTAGAAGTAAATACACAAAACATTGAAGGAAAACTCACCTGTGTTTTTGTCACGACCCAAACCGGAAATTCCCAATTTCATAGGTTTTCCAGTTCAAGTGCAACCTTCACCTCGTATCTCTATGGGTGTGGCTAACAATAATCAGCTCATAAGCGGAAGTCCTAACTGTTCTAGTAAGATATAAGTAACTATAATACGCCTAGAATTAAAATCTACAATTTCTAGGTACATTTAGTCTACAGCTAGACTAATTCATACATTCTATC
>JAUPMG010060084.1:0-22732 GCA_031762675.1 Pachysandra terminalis | reverse complement strand
AACCAGGCGTTTTTCAGAGGTCCAGGAGATACCCACCTAGGCTGAGTGTGCCTAGGCGAGCGCCTGGAAACCTAGACGACCGCCTAGGCCACAAGGCAACCGCCTGGTCGCCTAATTTTGCCTGGTGGTCGCTCGAGTTGTAAAATTGATTAATTGTAATTTATATTTTAATTTATTAATTACTTTTATTCTAATTAGATCATTATTTAAAGTTTACTTCTGTTGTTTTGTTTTTAACCGGTTAAATTAAAGATTTAAAGGTCTTCATTACATTACATGAGACGAGCCTCTTTATGAGTTGAGTTCAACAGCTGAACCCTAGTGATGCAGATTTAATGGATTTACAGCAGAAAACAACTAACAGAAAAAGATGGACAAAGAAAGAAGAATGTAGATTAAAGGATGAACTGAAAATAGTTGGCTCTAGGGTTTCTGCAAACCCAAAGAACCTCAGACCTGTTGATCTCTGATTTTTTTTTAGAATAAATAAAAAAGCTCCCTATTACAACTCAACAAGTAGTATTTATACCTCAATTGCTACTATTGCCCTAAGTAATGAAAAAGTCAGATATAACCTCAACTTAAAGGACTCATGACTCTTAAAAAGAATTAGGATCCTAAGACAGGTCTAGAATAAGAATTAAATTACAAAAAAACTTAATGTCCTAGTCTTATATGCTCCTGCATCACCTAGAGCTTGAACACGAGACAAACTAAGTCTCTCTCTCTCTCTCTCTCTCTCTCTCTCTCTCTCTCTCTCTCTCTCTCTCTCTTCTCCTCTTGTCTCCCTTGCCCCTCTCTTCATTTTTTTTCTTCATAAAAGTTGCGGTAGTCCGGCAACTCTACAATTGCCAATTTCCGATTGCCAACCCTCTCTCTCCACACACTCTCTCTCCTCTTCCTCCTATTGTGTCAACTGCCCCCCCACTTTTAGCTTAATCTGTTTTCTGAATTTAATTTCTAAGTCTAGATATTTGATTTGAGTTATGAAATTATTAATTATGTTTCTAACTGTCTGAATTATGAAATTATTACTTTTGAATTATAAAATAACTAAATTCTATTTCAGATATTGGCATATTCAATTTTTATAAATGATATATATGGCATTTATTTATTATAGCTCTTTTTTATTTTTTTTTAAATGTCACCTAGGCGAGGGCCCTATCGCCTAGGCTAGTGCCTAGGCAATGGCCAGGCCTATCGCTTGGGTTGCTTTGGTGTTTTGATAACCTTGTGCAAGGAGAAACTTTATCCTTCTAAATTCATCTGCTAGAACTTTTATATTTAAACTAAAGTTACACTCTATGAAGACAGCCTCTTTGGATAAAATTTTGAGCATTGATCATGTTATTTCTTGGAAGGATAGTAAACCATTGTGTCATGTGCAGAACAAAAAATGGAATCAGTAAACCTCCTGCTCAAGCATTGGTTTTGGGTAAAGGTTTAGGGAGCATGGTCCATGTCTTGTAACTTGGATGTGCCTTCTCTCCAGCTGGCCTATTAAAGAGCATGTAGTTGTTCTGGAATTTATGCCCCCTACTGTATTATTGTATATCGACTTTCCAAAATCTGAAATTCAATTTGTTGAGATTGATATTCCATTGGTTGTAGATTTCCAAAAGAAGTTTATGGGACTGAATTTAATCTGCCAATGCATTATAGTTGTTCAATATCCCACTTTACAATCTTGTATACCTTTGGTGGCTATTTTTTCTTTCACTAGCCATCTTTTATATAGTTTTGATGTAGGCACTTCCCCCACCCTCTTGAATCCTTACTTTAGCAATCAATAGACTTGCAAGTTCTTGTAAAGAGCTTACTGATATATCTTTTAAAATGCCGAGGAACTTGTAATCTGTTTATGGTCAGATGGGGGATGAGTTCATCAATTGGACCTGATAATCACTGATATTTTATCCAAGGATGACCTTTCATTTAATCTTAACTGTAGATAATCTTTGAGCAGGTCATTGATTACTTTCAGGAGTTGCCCCCTTGATATCATGTAAACTCCAATCTTGGATCTGGAAACAGAAGGAACTTCCAAGTGAAAAGGGAAGGAAAAAGAATCTCATTTAGTTTAACTTGCAATTGATTCTCAAAAAAGTGCTTACATTGGTGGCACCCATTTAAAGTAGCCATTTCCCAGGAGATGCTGGGACTAAAAGCTCTTGTCATCTTCTCTTTTTAATTTATAAATTTTTCTTGCTTTCTAACAATAAATAAAAAAAGAAAAAAGTGGATCATGGCATAGCTCTTTCTTGATTCTTACTTCTTTGTCATTCTAGATGTAGCAAGTATAGTGATTGTGTCACAATGCATGGTTTGTTAATACTTTTGCTAATCCACTTGTGTGGTAACACTGATATCTTTAAATTGTGAAATAGCTATAGCTATAAAGTTCAAAATATTACTTTTAGATTTTCTAATCTATTTTTGGAAATTCCTCAGGTACCCTCTTTCATTGTAACTGGTGATCAGATAGTTGTCAATACTATTGATGATACATACATGACCAGGTGAATACTGTTTATAAACATTCTGTGATGTGAAATTGTTTATACACATTTTACTGATCAAAAAATAATTTTGTTATGTGAATGTTTATGCACACTTTACTAATCAAAAAAAATTGTGATGTGTGAATATTTATACACAATTTATTGATCAATTTTTTTTATGTTTGTGATGTGTTTATACACACTTTACTGATCAAAAAAATTTGTGATGTGTGAGTGTTTATACACTTTACTAATAAAAAAAAAATTAGTGATGTGAATGGTTCTTATATACACATTATTGATCAAAAGCAAATTTGTGATGTGTAAATGTTTATACATTTTACTGATAAAAAAAAAAGTTTTAGGACGTGAATGTTTATACAAACTTTACTAATAAAAAAGAAATTTGTGATGTGTAAATTTTTATACACTTTACTGATAAAAAAAATTGTGATGTGAATGTTTATACACACTTTGCTAATAAAAAAATTTATAATGTGTGAATGGTGAAAAAACCTGTGATGTGTGAACGTTTATACGCACTTTACTGATCAAAAAAATTGTGATGGAAATGTTTATACACATTTTACTGATCCAAAAAATATTTGTGATGTGTGAATGTTTATACACATATTATTGATCAAAAACAAAAATTCTGATGTGTAAATGTTTATACACTCTACTGATCAAAGTAAAAAATATGATGCGTTAATGTTTATACACACTTTCCTGATCAAAAAAACTTTGTGATATATGAATGTTAATACACACTTTACTGATCAAAAGAAAATTTTGTGATGTGTGAATGTTAAAACACACTGTACTAATCAAAAAATTGTGATATTTGAATGTTTATACATTTTATTGATTAAAAAAAAATTGTTATGTGAATGTTTATACATACTTTACTGATCAAAAAAAAATTGTGATTTGTGAGTTTATACACTTTACTGATCAAAAAAAATATTGCCATGTGTAAATTTTTATATAAATTTTACTTAACAAAAAAAAATTGTGACATATAAATGTTTATACAAACTTAATTGATAAAAAAAAAAAAAAAAAAAAAAAAGATTTGTGATGTGTGAATGTTTATGCACATTTCACTGCTAAAAAAAATTGTGTTGTGAATGTTTATGTACACTATACTGATCAAAGAAAAAGAAAGTGATCTATGAACGTTTATTCATACTTTATTGATAGAATTTTTTTTTTTTGTGATATTTGAATGTTAATACATACTTTACTAATCAAAAGAAAATTTTGTGATGTGTGAATTTGTTACATACTTTACTGATAAAAAAAATATTGTGATATGTAAATGTTTATATACCTTACTGATAAAAAAAAAAGTTTTTGTGATGTGTGAATGTTTATACACACTTAACTAATAAAAAAATTATGATGTGAATGTTTACACTTTATTGGTTAAAAAACATTTGTAATATGTGAATATTTATAAACATTGTAGTGATAAAAAAAATTGTGATGTGTAAATATTTATACACTTTACTAATAAAAAAAAAAATTGTGATGTGAATGTTTATACACATTACTTATCAAAAATTGTTTTTTGTGATGTGTGAATGTTTATCCACACATTACCGATCAAAAACAAATGTAATGTGTGAATGTTTATACACTATCTACTGATCAAAAAATAAAATTGTGATGTATGAATGTTCATACACTTTACTGGTAAAAAAAAATGTGATGTATAAGTGTTTATATATTTATCAAAAAAACATTGTGATGTGAGTGTATACACATTTTACTGATAAAAAAATTATGATATGTGAATGTTTATACACAATCTACTATTCAAAAAATAATTTGTGGTGTGCATATTTATACACATTTTACTGATAATTTTTTTTTTTTGTGATATATGAATGTTTATAAACACTTTATTGATAAAAAAAAAAGGAAAAATTACCCACATACCCTACTTTACAGGAATATTTACCAAATGGTATATTGACCAACCATATTCACCTCCCAAGTATCAAAATACTCATATAATTGCCTTTTGGTTCTCTGCTATATGGCAGAGGACATGTCAGGTATTGTCAATTGTATTTGCTTTTTCATAAAAACTAAAATCCCCAATTTACCCTCCTAACCTTTCCCTTCTTCTCTCTCGGCCCCTGCTCGTGTTTTTGGTCATCTTCTTTGGTGAGATCGTCTTCTCCGGCGAGAGTAACCCTGTCTACACCGACGAAGGAGATCATGCAAAATCAGATTGAGCAAAACGTCAAATCCATCTTCTAAAAACCCACAACCTTCTGCAAACCCTCTCTCAAACCAAACCAGCACCCTTCGCCTTCCCTTTAAAACTCATCCTACCACTACACGAAGCCTCTGTCTCACTTGCCGGCTACAACATCTCCACCCTTTAAACCAGAAAATCCTCACCTCTTATCCTCCAAGCGCCACCAGCTCTCGCTCGAACCCCTATTCGTTTCTTTTCTTATTTGTTATCTTCTCTTGTTGTTACTGCAGCAATAACCCTTAGATCAGCTCTACCCTCCATCACAAGCCAATCCTCCCTCTCCTATCACCGACCCCATCCATCCCCAAACAAGCCTCCCATGAACCTACCCCTCTTAGAACATCCAACAAAAGATATTAAAATAAAAAAATGATAAACAAAATACAGACATCATATGCAAGTCTTCCCAACCAAAATTTCAATAAATAAATATATAAGCTCTTATTTGAATCCTTATGGCAATCCTGATGGTTCTTTTGATCAAGCTCTTGAGGACTTAAGGTTGGCAAAGATTTTGGGCGCCTTTGTTGGAGAACGCGATTACAGCAATGGGGTAAACAAGATTTGTGATCCGGATTTGGTGCTTAGTGACCAGAAAATGCCATGTGATCTAGCAAAACAAACGGGAAGAGAAAGATAGGAAGAACAGAGGAGGAGGTGGTACGGGAGAGTGGAGAAAGAAGAAGAGGGGGCGGCGTAGCAGTAGGCGGGAGAGGGAGGAAGAAGGTGTGCAGAAGAGAGGGAGGTGCCAGAGAGGGAGAGCAGAGACTATGAGAGATGGTGGGGAGAGATAATGCGGAAGAGAGAGGGAGAACAGAGAGACTGAGAGAGAGTGGTAGAGGAGAGAGAACAGGGGCGCAGAAGAGAGAGAAAGAATGAAGAGAGAGAGGGGGAGGTGTGCGGGTGCAGGGAAGCAGAGGGAAAGAGTGAAGAGATGGGAGAGAACAGGGGGTGGTGAGGCACAGTGAGCAAAGCGGAGAGAGAACAGGGGATGGTCGGAGAGGGAGAGAGCAGGAGAGAGAGCAACAACAGTGGGGGTGAGGGGGGAGATAATGCGGAAGAGAGAGAAACCCTAGAAATCTTCTCCTTCTCTTCTCTCTGTGTACAATTGAAAAGCGTATGTAATAATAAAGGCTTACCGGCGGTGAGTGAAAGATGAAGAAAGGAAGGTTGGCGGCTAGCAATACTTCAAAATTGGAAAATGGGGTTGGGTACTCTCGCCGGGGATGACGATCTCACCGGAGAAGATGACCAAAAACACGAGCAGGGGGCGAGAGAGAAGGACAGAAAGAGTAGGAGGGTAGAATGGGGATTTCAGTTTTTTTGAAAAAGTAAATATACCCAACATGTCTTCTGCCATATGGCAGAGGACCAAAAGGCAATTATCTCAGTATTTCTATACTTGAGAGGTGAATAAGGTTGGTCAATATACCATTTGGCAATAATTTATGTAAAGTAGGGTATATGGGCAATTTTCCCAAAAAACAAATTGTGATGTGTGAATGTTTATACACACTTTAGTGATAAATTGTGATCTGATTGTTTATACACATTTTATTGTTCAATTTTTCTTTTTTGTAATGTGAATGTTTATACACACTTTACTAATCAAATTTTTTTTTTGATGTTTGAATGTTTATAGACATTCTATTGATCAAAAATAAATTTTGTAAAGTGTGAATGTTTATAGACACTTATAAAATGTTGTGATGTTAATGTTTATACACACTTCACTGATCAAATAAAGATTTTGTGATGTGTGTGTTTATACACTTTACTGATAAAAAGAAATGTTATTTGTGAATGCTTATACAAACTTTATTGATCAAAAAAAAATTGTGGTGTGAATGTTTATAGACAATATACCGATAAAAAAAAATGTGATGTGAATGTTTATATACTTTACTGATAAAAAGAAGTTTTTGTGATGTGAATGTTTATACGCACTTTTCTAATAAAAAAATTGTGATGTGTGAATGTTTATTATACACTTTACTAGTAAAAAAAAAAAGTTTTTTGTGATGTGTGAATGTGTACATATTTTACTAATAAAAAACATTTGTGATGTGTGAATGTTTATACACTTTATTGATTAGAAAAAAATTGTGACGTGAATGTTTATACACTTTACTAATAAAAAAAAGTTTTGTGATGTGTGAATATTTATACACTTTACCGTTCAAAATAAAATTTTGTGAAGTGTGAATGTTTATACACACTTTATTGATAAAAAAAAAATTATGATATGAATGTTTATACAGATATTACTGATCAAAAAAAAATTGTGATATGAATGTTTATACAAATATTACTGATCAAAGTAAAAAAAAAAAAATTGTGATGTGAATGTGTATACACACCCTACTGATCAAAGTATGAAAAATTGTGATGTGTGTATTTATACACACTTTATTGATCAAAAGAAAATTTTGTGATTTGTGAATTTCATACACAATTTACTAATAAAAAAGCGAGATGTTTGCTATGGGGGAGGATGTTGGTTATTTCGATCACTTAAGAAGTATATTGGGGTGTTGAGCGGGGGGCCTTCCTTCGTAGTATTTGGGTTTACCTTTGGGTGCTTCTTTCAAGTAGAAATCTATTTGGAATAAGGTGGAGGATAGGTCGGAAAAGAAGCTATCCATTTGGAGGTCAGAATTTCTATCTCGTGGTAGGAAAATGATCTTGATTAGTTCATTGTGAAATCTACCTACTTATTTCTTATCTTGTTTCAAGATTCTGGTTGGTGTTGCCAACAATCTAGAAAAATTGCAGAGAAACTTTTGGTGAAGTGGGAAAGGAGATACTAGCAAATATCATTTGGTGCAGTGGGATGAAGTTTGCAAACCCAAAGATCAAGGGGGATTGGGCCTCAACTGGTTAGTGAGATTCAACGAAGCTTTGCTTGCGAAGTGGCTTTGGAGATTCAGGTTGGAGAGTGCTAGTCTTTGGAGGAAGGTTATTGCTGCAAAATATGGCTCTTGTGATGGGGACTGGTCTACCTGCTTCCCAAGGCGCTTATGGGGTTGGTTTATGGAAGGTGATTTCTGGTTTTAGTCCAATTTTTGCTAAAGGTATTCAATTAGAGGTCGGCAATGGTGATAGAACTTTGTTCTGGCTAGAGAAATGGGTTGGGTTGGCTCCTCTTCAGTACCAGTTTCCGGAGCTATTCATTATCTCCTTGTTAAAGGGAGGTAAGGTCAGCAGTATTATCTCTAGAGATCAAGGAGGTGTGTCTTGCAATTTAACTTTCAGAAGAGCCCATTTTGATGGGGAAGTAGACTTATTAGTCTCTCAGCTTTTAGAGTTGATTCAGAATTATCATTTCAAGGTCGGTCAAGACGTGAGAGTAATCGCATCAAAGGTATTTTCTTGGTTAAGTTTTACCTCGGCGTCTTTCCTGAAACCAGTGCTCTGCGGTGTTGCTAGAATGATTTGGCAGGCTTTAATCCCTTCGAAGGTTCAGTTTTTCCTGTGGACTGCAACTAAGGACAAGATTCGTACTGTGGATCATCTGATTATGCATGGTTGGCTGATTCCTAACATGTGTGTCATGTGTAAGATGAAGGAAGAGTCGGTGGTTCACCTATTTTTGCATTGTGTTGTGGCTAGAAGGCTTTGGAGTAACTTTTTGATTCGTTGGGGAGTTCGGTGGGCTTGGCCGAAGAATTTGAGAATGCTATTGGACATGTGGGGGAGGAAAATAAAACAATCCATGAGGGTCTGTTTGGTTGGTCGGAAAGTAGTGCGGGAAAGGAATTCATTGGAAAGTTAAAGAAAAGACAAGCTACTTGGTGTTGTTTGGTTGTCTGGAAAAAAAAAACAAGAATTTGACTAAAAATGCAGACTATAGTGTTTGGATGACAGGAAAATTGTGTAGGAAAGTAAAGTTATCAAACTGTAAAAACTTTATTCTATCATTTATTTTTATATATATTATATAATATATATACATAATATATATAATATTCATATACACGTATTATTATCATTTGGACGGAATAATATAATATTGTGATTTGTAATGGGATTCCTTCCCCAAAAAATAAATAGATAAAACTTTTGTATATGAAACAATATATTGTCTCAACACACATGGGATAAGACATATTTTAACCACTCTATAGGAACGCAGATAAAGTGTGAAAACAAACTAAAGTGTGAACACGACTTAACCGTTACGGTGTGAACACAAACTTTACTTTCCTCTTCAACGTTTCCCTGTCCTTTTGAGAGGAAAAGAAATAGGGGTATTTGACCAAAAATCATGACGGTTTGAAAAAGTGTTTTCCAATGGGTCTCACGTTTTCCTATCATCCAAACACCCAAAAAGCATTGGAAAGTAGCTAAATACTTTCATTTCCTAAGCTTTCCCACCAACCAAACACACCCTAAGGAATCTGTTATGGAATGTTTTCCCTTTTGCTTGTTGTTGGATGTTGTGGTAGAGCGTAATTGCACAATTTTTGAATATACGGAGGCTTCGGTGGCTAAGCTCAAATAAGGGATTCTCTTGACCTCTTTCTTTTGGCTTAGATCGTGGGAGACCTTAGGTTCTATGTCTTTCTCAGAATTCAAGGACAATTAGGAGTCTTTTGTTGGTCTATGAATGCTGTATTATAGGTCTATTTGTGTCTTATAGATGGTTTCTGGAGGGCTAATCTTTGTATACATTTTGTGTGCATTGGGGATTTTTATTTTTACTTACATATAACTTTCTACTTATTGTTTAATACTATTATGCTTTTATTACTAATAAAAAAAAATTAAAAAAAAAATGATGATGTGTGAATGTTTATGCATAATTTAGTGATCAAAACAAAAATTGTGATGTGTAAATGTGTGTACACTTTACTAATTAAAAAAACTAGTTTTTGTAATGTGTAATGTTTATACACACTTTATTGATAAAAAAAAATTGTGATGTGTAAATGTTTATATACTTTATTGATAAAAAAAAAAAAAAATTCTTGTGATGTGAATATTTATACACACCATACAAATAAAAAAAATTATGATTTGACTGTTTATACACTTTACTGGTTAAAAGAATTTGTGATGTATGAATCTTTATTCACACTTTGCTGTTAAAAAAAAATTGTGATGTGAATGTTTATACACATTTTACTGATAAAAAAAAAAAATTGTGATGTATGGATGTTTATACACACTATTGATCAAAGAACAAATTGTGATGTGTGAATATTTATACACTTTATTGATCCAAAAAAATTTGTGATGTGTGAATGTTAATAATACACACTTTACAGATTAAAAAAAAAAATGTGTGACTGTTTATACACACTTTACTAATAAAAAAATTGTGATATTTGAATGTTTATACACTTTACAGATCAAACAAAAATTTTGTGAGTATGAATGTTTATACACTTTACTGATCAAAAAAATATTTTGTGATGTGTAAATATTTTTATAAACTTTACTGATCAAAAATAAAATTGCGATGTATAAATGTTTACACACTTTACTGATAAAAAAAGATTTGTGATGTGAATGTTATACACTTTAGTGATAAAAAATTGTAATGTGAATATACACACTTTACTCATTAAAGAAAAAAATGTAATCTGTGAATGTTTATACACTTTATTGATTAAAAAAAGATATGTGAATGTTAATACATATTTTACTAATCAAAAGAAAATTTTGTGATGTGTGAATTTTGTACTTTACTGATAAAAAAAATATTATTATATATGAATGTTTATCCACTTTACTGATAAAAAAAAAGTTTTTGTCATGTGTGAATGTTTATACATACTTTACTAATACAAAAAAAAACTATGATGTGTGAATCTTTATACACATTACTAGTTAAAAAAAAATTTGTGATATGTGAATGTTTATAAAGACTTCAGTGATTAAAAATAAAATTGTGACGTGTGAATATTTATACACTTTACTACTCAAAACAATTTGTGATGTGAATGTTTCTACACTCATTACTTATCAAAAATTGTTTTTTGTGATGTCTAAATGTTTATACACATTATTGATCAAAACAAATTGTGATGTGAATGTTTAGACACACATTATTGATCAAAAACAAATGTGATGTGAATGTTTATACACAATCTATTAATCAGAAGAAAAAAAATATACGTTATGTTTGAATGTTTATACACACTTTACTAATTAAAAAAAAAAAAAGTGATGTACAAGTGTTTATACACATCAAAAAAAAATTGTGTTGTGAATGCTTATACGCACTTTACTGATAAAAAAAAATTGTGATGTGTGTTTATACACAGTCTACTGATCAAAAAATAATTTGTGATGTGTGAATGATTATACACATTTTACTGATAAGAGAAAAAATTGTGATATTTGAATGTTTATAAACACTTCACTAATCAAAAAAAAAAAATTGTGATGTTTAAATGTTTATACACACTTTACTAATATAAAAACAAATTGTGATGTGAATGTTTATAAATACTTTACTAATAAAAAAAAAATAGTAATGTGAATGTTTATACACACTTTACTAATAAAAAAAAATGGTGATGCTTGAATGTTTACACATTTTATTGATCAAAAATAATTTTTGTAATGTGTGAATGTTTATACACATTTTACTTATAAAAATGTTTATACACATTTTATTGATCAAAAATATTTTTTGTAATGTGCCAATGTTTATACACGTTTTACTTTTTTATGTTGTGATGTGAATGTTTATATATGTTTTACTGATCAAAAAAAGATTTTGTGATGTGTGTTTATACACTGTATTGATAAAAAGAAATTTGTTATTTGTGAATCTTTATACACTTTATTGATAAAAAAAAAATTGTGATGCTTGAATGTTTATACACATTTTATTGATCAAAAATAATTTTTGTAATGTGTGAATGTTTATACATGTTTTACTTATAAAAATGTTTTGATGTGAATGTTTTTGTACATTTTACTGATCAAAAAAAGATTTTATAATGTTTGTTTACACACTTTATTGATAAAAAAAATAAAAAAAAAATTCTTATTTGTAAATCTTTATACATTTTATTGATAAAAAAAAATTGTGATGTGCGAATGTTTATACACACTACTGATAAAAAAAAATGTGATGTGACAGTTTATATACTTATAATAAAAAAGCTTTTGTGATGTATGAATGTTTGCACACTTTGCTGATAAAAAAAATGTGTTGTGTGAATGTATACACGTTATTGATAAAAATATACACTTTATTGATAAAAATATTGGTTATTTATGAATGCTTTATACGCACTTTATTGATTATAAAAATTGTGATGTGCAAATATTTATACACATTACTGATAAGAACAATGTGATGTGAATGTTAATATACTTATTAAAAAAAAATTGTGATGTGTAAATGTTTATATACTTTAGTGATTAAAAAAAAATTTGTATTGCTTAAATGTTTATATACTTTACTGATAAATTTTTTTTTTTGTGATGTGTTAATGTTTGTACACACTTTACTGATAAAAAATATTTTGTGATGTAAATGTTTATCCACTTTATTGATCTGAAAGGAAAATTGTGAGTGAATGTTTATAAACTTTACTGATAAAAAATAGTTTTATTGATGTGTGAATGTTTATACACTTTACGGATCAAAAGAAAATTTTGTGATGTGAATATACACGCTTTACTGCTAAAACAAATTTGATTGTGAATGTTTATACACATATTATTGATCAAAAAACAAATTATGATGTGAATGTTTATACATACTTTACTGATCAAAGTTAAAAAAAAAAAAAAATTATGTGTCAATGTTTATACACACTTTACTGATTGTGATATGAATGTTAATACACATTTTACTGATCAAAAGAAAATTTTGTAATGTGTGAATGTTTGTACACAGTTTACTAATAAAAAGAAATGTGATATGTGAATGTTTATACACTTTCCTAATCAAAAACATATTGTGATGTGAATATTTATACACTTTCCTAATCAAAAAAATATTTTGTGATGTGAATATTTATACACTTTATTGATAAAAAAAAATGTGATGTGAATGCTTATACAACTTTAATGATCAAAAAACATTTTGTGATGTGTGAATGTTTATACTTATTAATCAAAAAAGAAATTGTGATGTGTAATTGTATATACACTTTATCTATCAAAAATAATTTTTGTGTTGTGTGAATGTTTATACACTTTATTGATCAAAATGTTGTGATGTGCATGTTTATACACATTTTACTAATCAAAAAAAGATTTTGTGATGTGTGTTTATACACTTTACTGATCAAAAAAAAATTGTGATGTGTAAATATTTATAAACTTAACTGATAAAAATAAAAATTTGTGATGTGTGAATGTTTATACACTTACCTGATCAAAAATAAAAATTGTGATGTGTGAATATTTATAAACTTTACTGATCAAAAAAAAATTGCAATGTGAATGTTTATGAACACTTTACTGATAAAAAAAAAATTGTGATATGAATGTTTATATACTTTACTGATCAAAAAAACAAATTTGTGATGTGAATGTTTATACACTTTACTAATCGATACATACATGACCAGGTGAATATAGTGTTTAATAATTTTTTTTTCACAATATCTAGAATCATGTTACAATGACTTTGTACCTTCCATTTCTACCAAAGCTGTGCACCACATTTAATAGTTTTGGAATGCTTTGGGAATTGTTCGGTCTAACAACATAATTACGTGATAGTGATATAGTATGATGTACAGTTTCTTACATATGTATTTGGATTCCGATTAGTTGTTGAACTCATGGTTTTTACAAAGGCCATGATGAAAGTTAATAATTGTATAGCTAAAATACTGTTACTTCAGCATTTAGCATTATAAATGTAATGGCAGTGTTTTCTGTTATTTTAGACTGTTCATAATGATTTTTCTTATTTTATAAGATTATGTTATTTCTCTATTAATTATTAAATATTAATATTGGAGTAACAAAATATGAAAGAAGGTATATATACTTTTGTTTTTTCGGGTTTTATTTTGTGTGACAATTAATTCATTGAACTGTATGTGCATAAAATGGCATTTCATGCTCACATAGGAGCATACCATACAATGTTCTTCCTCAACCACTCAGTCATCATAATACCCCAACCGTTGGTAGGAAACTAGATTTCGTTTTGTTTCCTTCATTCAATAAGGTTACTTTTGAAAATAATGAAATGGTGTTGATGGTTCAGAAAAAACATTCTTAGATTTATTTAATACTAATCTGGATAACTAATAGTGTCCTTAAGTGTTACAGTTTTCATTGTTGACATGGTTCAGTACATTCACAAACTTCTAATTTGTCTTTGTATCGGTGCAAATTATAATTGCTCAACTTCCATTTGTAGTTTAAGCCAATAAAGATTTGTCTGTGGAAAGTATTCCTGGTTCACATCCAGAGATGCGCATTCAATTGGAAAAATTGTACATACAATATGTGAGGCTTTGACACGATATGCCTGTCTTGGTGGTGATTGCAGGATGTGACCTTGTAACTTATAAATTGACTTGTATTAACTCTTTCCCTTCTTTGTATAATTTTGCTAGAGAATTCCATGGTTACTGTGACATCCTTACCAGCACATTCTGGATTACATAGTCATTGTTGTTTACCATCTAGTCTATCTAAAATACTTTGTTCATTGCTTCTTCTCTTCCCCCAGTTATTGTTCTCTGTTGCGAAATTGCGGGGTGCGGTGGGATAATAGGGAAGTTTTGATTCAATATCATGTTTTTTTGCTGTTATATTATCATGACTAAGTAGTTTTTCATTTGTCCAGGGCGAAGGAGTAGTTGCTATTTGATGCTCCAATTTGAATATCATGGATGGGAATAAAAGAAGGCGCAAATCGTTCTACTCTTCTCAACAAAGAATAAAAACTTCATCTCAGTACAAGTTGCCTGATTCTCTTTAACAAATTCTCCAAGTATCCTAGTCTGGTTGTGATTAGTGGACCAGATAATCCAATCAAATTTTGAATGCAGATTTGTGTTAAAAGTTTGTATGACATTCATTATCTCCATGGAATTGGGTGAAGAGATGAGGAAAGAAACAAAATTTTGCAGAATAGGCTCAAAGCTTTAGACTAGTTGTTATCAATTGGCTGATGGGATAAAGAACAGCATCTCTGAATTCGTTTGTGGGAGTTCAATTTGTTTATTATTTATTTATCATGGATTTTACTTGGGGATTGCTATTACCTAATCAGGTTTGAATGGAGATTACCCTATTATACAAGCAATGAAATATGGTTTGGAAAGAGCCAAAATAGGTTTTACCTTGAATGAAAATCAACTTAAAAATGACGAGCATCTTAAATGAAGATATGAATGGATCTCAAAGAATGTCAAGGCTGCGTTTGCCTCAGTTTGTGCTATGGATAAGCACTCCTTGGATAAGTTGTTCAATGGGAGCACTTATCCACAGCAACAATAAACTGCTTATTGCTTAATTGAAGAAAATACATTTATTTTAGAACGTATGAAAATTTAGGGTAAAATAGGTATTATAAAGATATTATTAAAGTTAAGAAATAACATTTATTTAAGTGCTTATGAAAGTTTAGGAATAAAATAAGTATTTTAAAAATATTACTAAAGTTGTGAAGTAGCTTAAAGTATAAGAGCTTGGGAGAAGCTGCTCTCAACAGCTTCTCCATATGGGTAGCCTTCCTCTAGTGCTTATGGGTAAGCACTTGCCCATAAGCGCTACCAAACACATTTAATTTTAAAAAGTGCTTATATAAGCTATAAGCTGCAATAAGTACTTATAGAAGCAGGGTCAAACGCAGCCTAAAACAGAGATCAATGAAATCTGATTAGAGACGCGCCAAATGAAAATAAACTAAGGAGGAGATTTTACCTTCATTATATTTTACATTATAAGTATGAATTTTGCTTAGCTCATCAAACCCCAACTTGGGCATTATTCTAACAAGAAGATCAAGGGAACAGTTAGGTCCCAAATAGCCCTGGTCATTGCTATATATTGCACCATTTCTGCGAACTTTGGATGAAACTTTGATGGAGGACCAGCTATGACTAAACAGCAGACTGAAGCCCAATAATACCTGCCACAACATGTACAAAATGAGGAAGTTAAGGCTCCTGTCAGGACAATTCAGATAACCAACAGCATAACTGCACAAAGGGGGCGCACACTCAACTTGCGTACCAAACATTCTGTTAGATACTATCTAAATTAACCTTAAAATCGACTTGATTAGAAGAAATTAGACATATCTTGCAGGATTAACAGCAAAATGTTGCATCCAAGTAGGTCCAAACAAAATCAAACGATTATTTGCGGGCATCCAGTAAGGTATTGGAGCTCGGTATATGCAGCCTCCACGGAGGAAGCTATAGAAGGTAATTTTCACGTGTAACCCACGATCCTAGTTTCCATCAGTGCAACAAGGAACACAAGTAACTGTTTAAGAAACAATAGACTTACCACATCCAATCCTTGCTCCTGCGTTCCCTGTCGCCTTGCTAAGTTCATGGCGACCTGTGGCATATAAGCATTGTGTATTATGGAAACTTGATAAGCAAGCAGCATGACAATTGCAAATAATTCAGTAGTGTAGAAGCTAGAAGCAATTCACAGTGGTGATCCAGCCAAGAGTTTCAATAAAATTCAGTCGTAAGATAACAGTTGGACAAAAACTAGATAACAAAACACTTGGAGGTGTTTCTATGTTCACAATCCAGAGCGAATCGATCCATGTCGAACATAATAACTTCCATTAATTTGAGGGTACAGCTGAAAGAAGCATTCGGCCATTCTCAGAACTCTTCAAATTGCTGAACCTGAATTCCTTCTAAGAGGAATGGCGCTGCAACACCAGCTCTACATGGATAACTGGTGGAGCAGTAAACTGGACTCCCAACACTGTTGAAGGGAATCTCTTCCCTAGTTTTTTATGTTACTAATTTAAATTCCATAATTAGACACAAAAGTGCTCCTCCCTGTTCAGTAATTGAATGATGCAATGGTGCACATTCTCTATGATATCTCTAAAATCCAACACATTTTACGATTCACAAATTGATAAAATGATTTAATGGAAGTTAAAATTGTGATGTGTGAATGTTCATACAAATGTTACTGATCAAAAAAAAAATTGTGATTTGTGACTGTTTATACACATGCTAGTGATCGAAAAAAGAAAATTTGTGATATGTGAATGTTTATACATACTTTACAGATCAAAAAACAAATTGTGATGTGTTGATGTTTATGCACTCTACTGATGAAAAAAATTGTGATGTATGAATGTTTATACACACTTTACTCATCAAAAAACAATTTGTAGTGTATGAATCTTTATACATATGTTATTGATCAAAAAACTTTTGTGATGTTTGAATGTTTACAAACACCAACTAATTAAAAAAAATTGTGATGTGAATGTTTATACACTCTACGGATAAAAAAAACAATTTGTGATGTGTGAATGTTTATACACACTTTATTGATGAAAAATAAAAATTTTGTAATGTGTGAATGTTTATACACACTTTACTGATAAAAAAAAATTGAGATGTACGAAAGTTTATACACACGTTACTGATCAAAAAACAAATTTGTGATTTGTGATTGTTTATACACACGTTAGTGATATGTGAATGTTTATACACTTTACAGATCAAAAACAAATTGTGATGTGAATGTTGAAACACCCTACTGATAAAAAAAATTGTGATGTATGAATGTTTATACACACTACTTATCAAAAAACAATTTGTGGTGTATGAATGTTTATACAGACGTTATTGATCAAAAAACAATTCGTAATGTATGAATGTTTATAAACACTATACTAAACAAAAAAAATGTGATGTGTGAATGTTTATACACTACTGATAAAAAAACAATTTGTGATGTGTGAATGTTTATACACACTTTATTGATGAAAATAAAAATTTGTGATGAGACTGTTTACACGCACGTCAGTGATAAAAAAAATGTGATATGTGAATGCTTATACACACTTTACAGATCAAAAAAAAAATTTGTGATGTGTGAATTTTTATACTCCACTGATAAAAACAAATTGTGATGTATGAATGTTTATACCCACTCTACTTATCAAAAACCAATTTGTGATGTAAGAATGTTTATACATACGTTATTGATCAAAAAAAAAAATTTATGTATGAATGTTTATAAACACTTTACAGATCAAAAAAAATAAAATTTTGATGAGTGAATGTTTATACACTTTACTAATTAAAAAAACAATTTGTGATGTATGAATGTTTATACACACTTTATTGATGAAAAATAAAAAATTTGTGATGTGTGAATGTTTGTACAATTTACTGATAAAAAACAAATTGTGATGTGTGAATGTTTATACACACGTTAGTAATCAAAAAACAATTTGTGACGTGTGAATGTTTATACACTTTACTTATAAAAAAAAAAATTGTGATATATGAATGTTTATATACACGTTATTGATCCAAAAAATTTGAGATGTATGAATGTTTATACACTCAACTGATCAAAAAAAAATTGTAATGTATGAATGTTTATATAGACTTTACTGATTAAAATTTTGTGATGTGCAAATATCAAAAAAATATTTGTGATGTGTAATTGTTTATACACACTTTATTGATGAAAAATTAAAATTTTGTAAAATGTGAATGTTTATACACAGTTTACAAATCAAAAAATTTGTGATGTATGAATGTTTATACACTCTACTGATAAAGAAAAAATTGTAATGTGTGAATGTTTATACATACTCTACTTAACAAGAACAAATTTTGATGTACGAATGTTTATACACGTTATTAATAATAAAAAAAATTGTGATGTATCAATGTTTATGTACACTTTACTGATCAAAAAATATTTTGTGATGCTTGAATGTATATACACTCTACTAATCAAAAAAACTTTTGTGATGTGTAAACGTTTATACACTTTACTAATAAAAAATTTATGATGTATTAATGTCAAAAAAAAAACTGTGATTTCTGAATGTTTATATACACTTTACTGATAAAACAAATTGTGATGTGTGAATGCATTACTTCAAAAAGCAAATTGTGATGTGTGAATGTTTATACACACTTTACAAATCAAAAAAACATTGTTATGTGTGAATGTTTATACACAGATTATTGACAAAAAAAAAAATTATTTGTGATGTGTGAATGTTTATACACATTTTAATAATCAAAACAAAAAAAAAATTGTGATGTGTGAATGTTTATACTCTATTGATCTAAAAAAATTGTAATGTGTAAATGTTTATACAAGCTTTACTAATCAAAAAATAAAATGTATGATGTGTGAATGTTTATATAACACTACTAATAAAAAATAAATTGTGATGTGCGAATGCCTATACACACTTTACTAATCAAAAACCAAATTTGTGATGTATTAATGTTTATACAAATTTTACTGATAAAAAAAAAATTGTAATGTGTGTGTTTATACACTATTAATGAAAAAAAATTGTGATGTGTGAATTTTTATACACTTTAATGACAAAAACAAATTTATTTTATTGGTCAAAATTTTGTGATGTGTGAATGTCAGAAAAAAAAATTGTGATATGTGAATGTTTATATACACTTTATTGATAAAAAAAAACAAAACTATGATGTATGAATGTTTATACACACTTTACTTCAAAAAAAGAATTGCAATGTGTGAATGTTTATACACGTTATTTAAAAAAAAATTGTGATGTGTGTGTTCATAAACTTATGAACAAAAAAAAAACGATTTGTGACTTGTGAATGTTTATACACATGTTACCAATCGAAAAAAATATATGTGATGTGAATGTTTACAGACACTTTACGAATAAGAAGAAAAAAAATTGTGATATGTTAATTTCTGAGCACACTTTACTGATAATAATAAATAAAATTTGAAATTTATGAATGTTTATACACACTTTACTGATAAAAAAACAATTCTGATGTATCAATGTTTATACACTATTAATAAAAAAAAAAGTTTTGTGATGCATGAATGTTTATACAGATGTTACTGATCAAAAAACAATTTGTGATGTGTAAGAGTTTACACAATTTACTGATCAGAAAAAAAAAAAATTAGTGATGTGTGAATGTCATTTATTCACACTCGATTGATCAAAAAATAAATTGTGATGGTTGAATGTTTATAAATACTTTCTAAGCAAAAACAATTGTGATGTATATTAGTTTACACACTTTACTAATCAAAAACAAATTGTGATGTGTGAATGTTTATACACTCTATTGGTCAAAAATAAAATGTGTAAATGTTTATACACACTTTACTGATAAAAATAAATTGTGATAATGTGAATGTTTATATACACTTTACTGATCAAAAAATAAATTGTGATGTGTGAATATTTACACACGATTGAAGAAAAAAAAATTTGATGTGTGAGTGTTTATACACACATTACAAATCAAAAAACGAATTGTGATTTGTGAATGTTTATACACAGTTTACTGGTCAAAAAATAAATTGTGATGTGCGAATGTTTATACACAATTTATTGATCAAAAAATAAATTATGATGTGTGAATGTTTATACAAACTTTATTGATAAAAAAAGTTTTTTTTTATCAATAAGAAAACCAAAACAACAAAAGAGGACAAAGTAGTCCACAAAACAAGCTAACAAAAAATAACATGTGAATGTTTATACACGTTATTTATCAAAAAAAAAACTGCAATGTGTGAATGTTTATAATACACTGATTAAAAAATAAAAATTGTGTTGTGTGATACACATTCGTAATCAAAAAATTGTGATTGGTGAATGTTTATCCACACTACTGATCAAAAACAATTGCTATGTGTGAATATTATTTATACACTTCACTAATCAAAAAGAATTTGTGATGTGTGAATGTTTGTGCATACTTGACTGATAAAAAAAAATACAAATTTTGATGTATGAATGTTTATACACACTTTACTGATTAAAAAAACAATTGTAATGTTAAATGTTTATATACACTTTATTTATAAACAAAACTTTTGTGATATGTAATGTTTATACACGTTACTGATAAAAAAAAAATTTGTGATGCGTGAATGTTTACGCACTTTACTGATTAGAAAACAAATGTGATGTGCGAATGTTTATACGCTTTACTGATAAAAAAAAATATTGTGATGTGTCATACACGCTCTACTGTTAGAAACAGAATTTATGATGTGTGAATGCTTATACACTTTACTAATAAAAAATATAAAATTTGTGATGTGTGAATGTTTATACATACTTTACTAGTCAAAACAAATTGTGATGTATTAATGTTTATACACACTTTACTGACAAACAAAATATGATGTGTGTGTTTATACACTTTACTAATAAAAAAAAATGTGATGTGAATATTTATACACTTTATTGATTAAAAAAAGCTTTGTGAAGTGTGAATGTTTATACACATGTTACTGATCAAAAAACAAGTTGTGATCTGTGAATCTTTATACACACTTTACTGATCATAAAAAAATTATGATGTTTGAATGTTTATGCACACAATCAGAAATAAAATTGTGATGTATTAATGTTTATAGACATTTTATTGAAAAAAAAAAATTGTTGTGTGAATGATTATACACATTCTACTGATTAAAAAAAATTGTGACATGTGAAAGTTTATATACACTTTACTGACAAAAATAAATTGTGACGTGTGAATGTTTATGCACACACTTTACTGATAAAAAAATTGTTATGTATGAAGATTTACACATGCTATTTATCAAAAAAAATTGATGTGTGAATATTTATAAACACATTACTGATTAAAAAAAATAAAAACTATGATGTGTGAATGTTTATACATACGTTACTAATCAAAAAAAATTGTGATTGGTGAATGTTTATACACACCACTGATAAAACAAATTGTGATATGTAAATATTTATACTTTACTGATCAAAAACAATTTGTGATGTGTGAATGTTTATACACAATTTAATGATAAAAATTTTGATATATAAATGTTTATACACAACTTGCTGATAAAAAAACAATTATGATATGTGAATGTTTATACACTTTATTGATAAAATAGTTGTGATATGTTATGTTAATACACGTTACTGATCAAAAAACAAATTATGATGCGTGAATGTTTACACACACTTTACTGATCAAAAAACAAAATTTGAATGCTTATACACACTTTACTGATAAAAAAAAATTTGTGATGTGTGAATGTTTAGACTCTACTGATAAAAAATATTTGTGATGTGCGAATGTTTATACACTTTACTGATAAAAAAAATTGATGTATGAATGTTTATACACTTTATTGGTACAAAAAGATTTTGTGATGTGTGAATGTTTATACACACTATACTGATAAAAAAAAATTGGGATGTGTGAATGTTTACACACTATTAATAAAAAAAAAAAAAAATTTGTGATGTGTGAATGTTTATACTTATTGATCAGAAACAAATTTGTGATATGTGTTTATACACACTTATCAAAAAAATTGTGATAGTGAATGGTTATACTCTTTACTGATAAAAAATTGACATGTGAATGTTTATACACTTTACTGATCAAAAAAAAATTTGTGATGTGTAAATGTTTATGCACGTTATGGATCAAAAAACTAATTTGTGATTTGTGAATATTTATTCACGTTATTGATAAAAATAAATAAAATTGTGATGTGTGAATGGTTATACACATGCTACTAATCAAAAACAATTATGAAGTGCGAATGTTTATACATACTTTTCTAATAAAAAAAATGTGATGCGAATGTTTATACACATTTTACTAATCAAAATTTTGTGATGTAAATGTCAAAAAAAAATGTGAATTTTACTTCCCATGGAGTGGGACAACTCACTCGACAAGTTCTTGAGATTCTGCCAATCCAACAATACAGTTATCTCAAAGAAGCTTCAGCATCAAACCCTGAAAGAGAACCTAAAATGTTCTTTAATGGG
>JAUPMG010060053.1:0-13561 GCA_031762675.1 Pachysandra terminalis | reverse complement strand
TACATATATAAGTACTATAAGTGCAAGTGTACAGTTCAGCAATCAATAATGCAATGCAGATGCAGTTCTCTCCCAACTCACTTTGGTAATATCAGTCATTTTATCAATCTCACTCTGACCAAGCCTAACTCTATATGCAAGGATTAAGTCAGATGTATCATACATACGACTATAACAATAATATCAACAATCACATGTGGACTCAAGATGCATGCTGTTTAATATTAGGTCAAGTATATGTCCATCCACTTGATAAGCCCCACTACTTGAAGAAGAAGGTGAATACAAGCCATCACCATAAAACAAATAATAATTAAGCAAAATAGAGGAATATTCTATGTGCGCATCATAGTTTCTAGGAGCTGCGACCTAGAGGTCACAATCGTCTCTGTTATTTTCATCAAGGCATTCGACAAGCAAGGTCACTCAGAGCCTCAGGAGACTTATAATTAAGCAAATATCAACAGGGGTGACTCATATGATTCAGATTTAAAGTCCCCATATATGGCATAGTCCAAATCCTATCATGTTACGACAAGTATATTGAGTCCCATACCTCTCACCTTGGGCGAAAACAATAATATGATGTCCACCATGGACAGTCAATAGGGTTGAGTCAAATATCCAATATGAATTCCTTTCACAGGAAGTGTAATATCAATGCCATCCTGGCAAATAAAATCCATATGCAGCTCATTGGTTCAATCATTGTTAATGCACAATCACAATCAATAGAAATATAAAAATAACAGAGACATATATTCATACAATCAATGACATGAGCACGATCTCATGATATAAATGACATAACAGTTCATAAGTATTATATAAATATATATAGTGTTATCATTAAATCCACCAATCAGATCTAACAACTACCATCTATAGTACAATAAGTTCTAATCATTAATCAATAGCATAGGAAGCACATATTTTATCCAATTACACAATGTTAGGTTCTTGTATCAGTTTGGGAATTATAAAGTTGAAAAGGATTCTAAAGGTTAGATTAATGTATATATATTTACAGGTCTTAGAATTAGGTTGAACATACTTAATAACAGTTTATAGAGATGTTTCAAAAGGTTTAAAGATCTAAAATTAGGTTTAGAATATAATTAATGTAAATATGGGTTTTAGAGGTTGAATAGAGGCATGCCGCAAGGCTTGCCGCTAAGGTCTACAGAACATAAATTAGGGTAGCGGTGCGTTAGCGGTGTGCTGCAAGACTTGCTGCTAACACACAGGGTTTGTTGTCCTTTTGACGAGGGTTTGGTATTGTGGTCAAAACTTCTTGTATATAGGTCGGAATTGATTCAAACTTGGTTTGTTGGGTTCCTGACGAACAAGGGTATCTTATACAAATATAAAATAAATTATATAAAATATATTGGATAGGTTATTTTATCGATAAATAGACTAAATAACAGATTATGGGTTTCGGGTATAGACATTGGGTCAGTAAACAACTCATAACTTGGTGCACAGAGGTCGGATTAACTTCCAACATGAACTGATGTGATCCTAACTGAAAGAAGAATCTAAAACAAATACTAAATAATAAAATATATTAGCAGAATTGTTTCTATCGCTAAACTCTGATTTGAACAGTTTTCTGAGTTTCTACAGATTTGACCAAGGTTCAGTAATTTAGACATATCTTTTAATATACTGATCAGAATCGCATGAAACTTGGTTTGTTGGATTCATAATCAAAACAGAAATGTCATAAAAATATCAAATAAAATAATGATACATATTAAAACAGACGTTCGATTAATGCAAAGGAGTAAGACAGATTTCAAGACACAGAGTTGAACTTCAAGAAACACAAATATAGGTTTAAAGATTATGATCTTAACATGATTTCTTCTCATTAATTGATTATAAATATTTTATTATCTTCTCATGGGGAAGGTGTTCATAAGTTATTCAAATCAAACTCCCACCATGTTCATAATATAAAGTTATAAATAAATACTCAAGATATTATAAGGAAAACTCACCATTTGTATAGACTTTGCATTTTCTTGATCTTGATTCTCCATTAAGCTCATCAAAATCCTCTGATTCTTTATTAATTCTTTGCACAATTATGTTTTTAATTTGGTACATATAGGTTTATATAAGTTAGGTATTCTCTTAATTGTATTAGGATTCCTTTTTAGAAAGATAGCAACTATCCTACTTAGATTAGGATTAGTTTTAGGTTATATGTTTATCTGTTTAGATTAGTTTCTAATTAAATACCTTTATCTTAAATATCTCAACACATTAATCTTAAATATATAGTAACTTATAGTTTATTTTGTTATAGGTTCGAAATAGGTTAGGTTTACTTATGGTTAATTAACCTTACGTATTTAATTACAGATTTCCTATTATTAGATTATCCTTATTACTTACTATTTATTCCTTATAATATATATATATATATATATATATAACTTAAAGTTATTATCTTATATAGAATTAGTCAATTACTGTTTTACCCTTTCATAGAAGTTTTAAATTTTTCAGGTTATTACACTAGGGATTCGGGACGTGACACGCACGGTGCGATCGGCGGCATAGCAGCAAGAATGGGGCATGGGCCAACAAGCAAGAAAACCAGATGGGGGACAGGGCTGCAAGCGTGGGGTGCATGCCCTATGCCCCCTGTCCCATGCTCGCCACATGCAGATATCCGATATCCCCCAAGGAGGCATGCAGCTGCGCAACAGCATGCATAATGTTGCACCAAAATCTGACATCCCACACGGTACAATCTGCTTGAAGCAATCTAACATCCCGCATGAGGGGAATACCGGTCCAACTGAAAGCATAGGGCGCGCAACAACACGGCATTCCGCAAGGTGTGATCGACGGTGTAGCAGCAAGAGTGGGGCGTGGGGCAACAAGCAAGCAAACTGAAAGGGGGACAGGGAAGCAAGCACTGGGCGTGCGCCCTATGCCCCCACCCCATGTTTGTCACATGGAGAAATCCGACATCCCACAAGGGGGCGTGCAGCTGTGCAACAACATGCACAATGTTGTGCCGAAATCTGACATCCTGCATAAAGCGAAAACCAGCCGAACTGAAAGCATGTGGAGCGCAACAACATGGCATCACGCACGGTGCGATCGACGGCACAACAACGAGAATGGGGCGCAGGGCACCAAGCAGGCAAACGGGAAGGGGGACAATGCAGCAAGCATTGGGACCGCGCCCCATGCTTGCCACACGCAGAAATCCGACATTCGGCAAGGGGGTGTGCATCTGCACAATAGCATGCTTAATGTTGCGCTGAAATCTGACTTCCCACACAGTGCGATCAACGGCGCAGTAGCAAGAATGGGGCATGGGGCAACAAGAAAGAAAACCGAAAGGGGGATAGGTCAACAAGTATGTGGCGCGCGCCTCATGCCCCACACCTCATGCTTGCCAGAGGCAGAAATATGACATACCGCAAGGGGGCTTGCAGTTGCGCAAAAACAAACTTAATGTTGCGCTGAAATCCGACATCCCACACGGTGCTATCTGCATGAAGAAATCCAACATCCCGCATGAGGCGAATACCTGCCCAACAGAAAGGATGGGGCCGCAACAACACGGCATTCCATAGGGTGTGATGGATGGCACAGCAGCAAGAATGGGGCGTGGGGAAACAAGAAAGCAAACCGGAAGGGGGACAGGGCAACAAGCATGGGCCGTGAGCCCCTTGCTTGACACACGCAAAAATCCGATATCCTGCAAGGGAGCATACAGCTACTCAACAACATGCTTATTGTTGCGCTGTAATCCGACGTCCCACACGGTGCGATCTGCATGAAACAATCCAACATCCTGCATGAGGCGAATACGAGCCGAACTGAAAGCATGGGGAGCGCAACAACACGGCATCCCGCACGGTGCGATCGACGGTGCAGCAGCAAGAATGGGGCGTGGGGAAACAAGAAAGCAAACTGGATGGGGGACAGGGCAGCAAGCATGGGGCGTGCGCCCCATGTCTGCAGCCCCATGCTTGCCACATGCAGAAATCTGACATCCTCCAAGGGGGGCTTGTGGCTGCGCAACTGTATGCTTAATGTTGGCTCAAATCTGACATCCCACACGGTGTTATCTGTATGAAGCAATCCGACATCCCACATGAGGCGAATACCAGCCCAACAGAAAGCATGGGTCACGCAACAACACGACATCCCGTATGGTACGATCGACAGCGGAGCAGCAAGAATGGGGTGTGGGGCAACAAGCAAGAAAACCAGAAGGGGGACAGGGAAGCAAGCATTGGCTGCACGCCCCTTGCTTGCCCCACTCAGACATCCGACATCCCGCAAGGGGGTGTTCTGCTACACAGCAACATGCTTAATGTTGTGCTGAAATCTGACAATTCCTACGGGGCGATCTGCATGAAGCAATTCGACATCCCGCGTGATGCGAATACGAGCCGAACTGAAAGCATGGGGAGCGCAACAACACGGCATCCCTCACGGTGAGATCGATGGCGCAACATCAAGAATAAGGCGCCGGGCAACAAGAAAGCAAACTGAATGGGGGATAGGCCAGCAAGCATTGGGCGCGCGACCCATGCCCCCTACCCCATGCTTGCCACATGTAGAAATCCGACATCCTCCAAGGGGGCGTGCAACTGCAAAACAGCATGCTCAATGTTCCGCCGAAATCCGACATCCCACACGGTTCGATCTGCTAGAAGCAATACGACATCTCGCATGAGGCGAATACCGACCCAACTGAAAGCTTGGGGCACGCAACAACACGGTATCCCGCAATGTAATTTCGATGTCGCAACAGCAAGAATGGGGCGTGGGGCAACAAGCTAGCAAATTGGAAGGGGGACAGGGCAGCAAGCATGGGGCACGCGCCCCATGCTTCCCGCCTCACGCTTGCCACATGCAGAAATCCGACATCCAGCAAGAGGGCGTGCAGCTACGCAACATCTTGCTTAATGTTGCGCTGAAATCTGACATCCCACATGGTGAGATTAGCATGAAGCAATCCGACATCCCGCAAATGTTGAATACCAACCCAACTGAAAGCATGGGGACTGCGACAACACTACGTCCGGCACGGTGCGATCGACAGCGCAGCAGCAAGAATGGGGCATGGGGCAACAAGCAAGCAAATCGGAAGGGGGACAAGGCAGCAAGCATGGGGCTCCCGCCCCAAGCCACCCCCCCCACCCATACTTGCCACACGCAGAAATCCGACATCCCACGAGGGGGCATGTTACTGCGCAACACCATACTTAATTTTGCACCGAACTCCGACATCCCCAACGAGGCGATCTGCATGATGCAATCCGACATCCCGCAAGAGGCAAATACTGGCCCTACTAAAAGCATGGGGAGCGCAACAACACGGCATCCCGCACGGTGCGATCGACGACGCAATAGAACGAGTGGGGCGGGGGGCAACAAGCAAGAAAACCGGAATTCGGACAGGAAAGCGAGCATGGGGCGTGCGCCCTATGCTTGCCCACGCAGTAATATAACATCCAGCAAGGGGCCGTGGAACTGCAGAACAGCCTGCTTAATGTTGCGCCGAAATCCGACTTCCCACATAGTGCGATCTGCATAAAGCAATCCGACAGCCCGAATGAAGCGAATACCATCTCACAAGGAAGCTTGGGGTGCGCAACAACACGGCATCCCGCACAGGGCGATCGACGGCGTAGTAACAAGAATGGGGCGTGAGTCAACAAACAAGCAAACAGGAAGGCGGAAAGGGGGTGTGCAGCTGCTCAACATCATGCTTAACGTTGCGCCGAAATCCGACATCCCACACGATGTGATCTGCATGAAGCAATCCGACATCTAGCAAAAGGGGAATACCAGCCCAGCTGAAAGCATTGGGCGCGTAACAACACGACATCCCGCACGGTGCGATCGACGGCGCAACAGCAAGAAAGGGGTGTGGGGCAACAAGCAAGCAAACCGGAAGGGGGATCGAGTAGCAAGAATGGGGCGTGGGGTGACAAGCAAGCAAACCGGAAGGGGGACAGGGCAGCAAGAATGGGGCACGTGCCCATACCCCCCGCCCCATTCTTGCCACATGCAGAAATCTGACATCCCGCAAGGGGGCGCGCAGTTGTGCAACAACATGCTTAATGTTACGTCGGAATCTGACATCCCAAACGGTGCGATCTGCATGAAGCAATCAGACAACCTGCATGAGATTCGTACAAGCCCAACAGAAAGTATGGGACACGCAACAACACGGCATCCCACACGGAGCGATCGACAGCGCAGTAGCAAGAATGGGGCGTGAGTCAACAAGGAAGCAAACCGGAAGGCGGACAGGGCAGCAAGCGTGGGGCGACCCCCCCGCCCCACGCTTGCCACACGCAGAAATTCAACATCCCGCAAGGGGGCATGCAAATGCGCAACAACATGCTTAATGTTGCGCCGAAATCCAACATCCCACAAGGTACAATTTGCATCAAGCAATCCGACATCTTGCATGAAGCGAATACCAGTCCAACAGAAAGCATGGGGAGCACAACAACCAGTCATCTCCTATGGTCTGATTGACTGCGTAGCTGCAAGAATGGGGCGTGGGGAAACAAGCAATCAAACCGGAAGGGGGATAGGGCAGCAAGCATGGGGCAAGCCCCATGCCCCCGCCCGATGCTTGCCACATGCAAAAATCCGACATCACGCAAGGCGGCGTGCAGCCACCCAACAACATGCCTAATGTTGCGCCGAACTCCGACATCCTTCACGGTGCAATCGGCATGAAGCCATCCGACATCCCGCATGAGGCAAATACCAGCTCAATTGAAAGCATGGGGCGCATAACAACACGGCAACCTGCAATGTGCGATTGACGGCACAGCAGCAAGAATGGGGCATGGGGCAGCAAGCAAGAAAATCGGAAGGGGGACAGGGCAGCAAGCATAGGGCGCACGCCCCATCCCCCCCGCCCCATGATTGCCAAACGCAGAAATCCGACATTGCCCAAGGGGGCGTGCAGCTGCCCAACAGCATGCTTAATGTTGCGCCGAAATACGACATCCCCTACTAGGCGATCTGCATGAAGCAATCCGATATCCCGTAAGAGGCGAATACCTGCCCAACTGAAAACATGGGGAGCACAAAAACACAACATCCCGCACAGTGCGATCGACGGTGCAACAGAAAGAGTGGGGCATTGGGCAATAAGCAAGCAAACTAGAAGGGGGACAGGGAAGCAAGCATGGGGTGCGCACCCCATGCTTGCCCAAGCAAAAATCCGACATCCTGCAAGGGGGCGTCAGCTGCACAACAACATGCTTAATGTTGCACCGAAATCCGACATCCCACATGGTGTGATCTGCATGAAGTAGTCCGACATCCCGCATGAGGTGAATACCATCCCAACTGAAAGCACGTGGCACGCAACAACACAACATCCCGGACCGTGCGATTGACGACGCAATAGAAACAGTGGGGAGTGGGGCAACAAGCAAGCAAACAGGAAGGGGGACAGGGAAGCAAGCATGGGGGCGGGCCCCATGCTTGCCACGTAGAAATCCGACATCCAGCAAGGCGGCGTACAGATGCCCAACAACATGCTTAAAGTTGCGCCGAAATACGACATCCAGCCCACCTAAAAGCACGGGGCACGCAACAACACGACAACCCGTACGGTGCGATCGCTGGCGTAGCAGCAAGAATGGGGCGTGGGGCAACAAGAAAGAAAACCGGATAGGGGAGAGGGCAGCAGACATGGGGCGTGCGCCCCATGCCCTAGCCCCATGTTAGCCACGTGCAGAAATCCGACATCCTCAAGGGGGAGTGCAGTTGCGCAACAACATGCTTAATGTTGCGCCGAAATTCGACATCCCAAACATGGCTAGCTGCATGAAGCAATCCGACATTCCGTATGAGGCGAATACCAGGGCAACAGAAAGCATGGGGAGCGCAACAACACGGCATCCCGTACGGTGCGATCGATAGCGCAACAGCAAGAATTGAGCGTGGGGCAGCAAGCAAGCAATCCGGAAGTGGGACAGGCCATCAAGCATGGGGACCGCGCCCTAAGCCCCCTTTCCCATGCTTGCCACACGCAGAAATCCGACATCCTGCGAGGTGGCGTGCTGCTGCGCAACAACATGCTTAATGTTGCGCTGAAATCCAACATCCCCTACGGGGCGATTTGCATGAAGCAATTCAATATCCCTACAGAGGCGAATACCTTCCCAACAAGGCATCCCGCACGGTGCGATCGACGGCATAACAGAAAGAGTGGGGCGTGGGGCAACAAGCATGCAAACCAGAAGGGGGACAGGGAAGCAAGCATGGGGTGTGCTCCCATGCTTGCCTACGCAGAAATCCGACAACCTGCAAAGGGGCCTGCAGCAGTGCAACAGCATGCTTAATGTTGCGCCGACTTCCGACATGCCACATGGTGCGATGTGCATGAAGCAGTCCGACATCCCGCATAAGGCGAATACCAGCCCAACTTGCATGAGGCTCGCAATAACACGGCATTCCGCATGATGCGATCAACGGCGTAGCAGCAAGAATTGGGCATGGGACTACAAGTAAGCAAACTGGAAGGTGGACAGGGCAACAAGCATGGGGTCCGTGTCCCAAGCCCCCAGCCCTATGCTTGCCACACGCAAAAATCCAACATCCCGCGAGGGGGACGTGCGGTTGCACAACAACATGCTTAATGTTGCGCTAAAATCCAACATCCCCAACGGGGCGATCTGCATGAAGCAATTCGATATCTCGCAAAAGGAAAATACCTGCCCAACACGACATCCTGGACGGTGCGATCGACGTCGCAAAAGAAATAGTGGGGTGTGGGGCAACAAGAAAGCAAACCGGAAGGGGGACAGGGAAGCAAGAATGGGGCGCGCACCTCAAGCTTGCCCACACAGAAATCCGACATCCTGCAAGGGGGCATGCAGCTGTGCAGCAGCATGCTTAATATTGCGCCGAAATCTGACATCCCACACGGTGCGATCTGCATGAAGAAATTCGACATCCTGCATGAGGCGAATACCAGCCCAACTGAAAGCATGAGGCGCGCAACGTCATGACATCACGCATGGTGTGATCGACGGCGTAGCAGCAAGAATGGGGCATGGGCCAACAAACAAGCAAACCGGATGGGGGATAGGGTAGCAAGCATTGGGCGCACTCCCCATGCACCCTATCCCATGCTTGCCACATTCAAATATCCCATAACCCCCAAGGAGGCGTGCAACTGTGCATCAGCATGCATAATGCTGGATCGAAATCCGACATCCCACACAGTGCAATCTGCTTGAAGCAATCCGACTTCCCGCATGAGGGGAAAACTGGTCCAACTGAAAGCATGGGGCAACAACACGGCATTCCACACGGTGTGATCGATGGCACAATAGCAAGAGTGGGGCGTGGGGCATCAAGCAAGCAAACCGAAAGGGGGACAGGGAAGGAAGTATGGGACGCGCGCCCCATGCCCCCACCCCATGCTTGCCACACTCAGAAATCCGACCTCCCGCAGTGCGGCGTGCAGCTGTGCACTAACATGCCTAATGTTGCGCGAAAATCCGACATCCCACATAAGGCGAATAGCAGGCGAACTAAAAGCATAGGGTGCGCAACAACACGGCATACCGCATAGTGCGATCGAGGACACAACAGCAAGAATGGGGCATGGGGCAACAAGCAGGAAAACCGGAAGGGGGACAAGGCAACAAGCTTGGGGAGCGATGCCCATGACCCCCCCCCCCCCCCCAATCCCACCCAATGCTTGCCACAAGCAGAAATCAGACATTCCACAAGGGGGCATGCTGCTGTGCAATAGCATGCTTAATGCTGTGCCGAAATCGAACATTCCACATGGTGCGATCTGCATGAAGCAATCCGACATCCCGCATGAGGCGAATACCAGCCCAACTAAAAGCATGGGGCGCGCACCAGCACGACATCCCACGTGGTCCGATCGACGACGCAACAGGAAGAATGGGGCGTTGGTCACCAACAAGCAAACTAGAAGGGGGACTGGGCAGCAAGCTTAGGGCGCGCACCCCATGCTTGCCACACACAGAAATCCGACATCCCATAAGGGGGTGTGAATCTACGCAACAGCATGCTTAATGTTGCGCCAAAATCCGACTTCCCACACTGTGCGATCTACATGACGCAATTCGACATCCTGCATGAGGTGAATACCAGCCCAATTGAAAGCATGAGGCGCGCAACAACACGGCATCTCGCACGGAGCGATCGACGGCGTAGCAGCAAGAATGGGGCATTGGCCAACAAGTAAGCAAACCGGATGGGGGACAGGGCAACAACAACAAGCTTCGGGCGCGTGCCCCGTGCCCCTTGTCCCATGCTTGCCACATGCTGATATCCGATAACCTCCATGGAGGCATGCAGCTGAGCAACAGCATGCATAATGTTGCACCGAAATTCGACATCCCACCCGATGCGATCTGCACGAAGCAATCCGACATCCCGCATGAGGGGAATGTCGGTCCAGCTGAAAGCATGGGGCGCGCAACAACACGGCATTCCTCACGGTGCGTTCGGCGGCGCAACAGCAAGAGTGGGGCGTGGGGCAACAAGTAAGCAAACCGGAAGGAGGACAAGGAAGCAAGCATGGGGCGCTCGCCCCATGCCCTTGCCCCATGATTGCCACACGAAGAAATCTGACATCCCGCAAGGGGGCGGGCAGCTGTGCAACAACATGCTTAATGTTGCAGCAATATCCAACATCCCACACGGTGCGATCTACATGAAGGAATCCGACATCCCGCACGAGGCGATCGACGGCGCAGCAAAAAGCATGGGGTGCGCAACAACACGACATCTTGTACGGTGCGATCGACGGCACAGCAACAAGAATGAGGCGTGGGGAAACAAGCAAGCTAACCCGGAGGACGATAGGGTGGCAAGCATGGGCTGCACGCCCCATGCCTGCCACAGGCCGAAATCTGATATCCTGCAAGGGGCATGCAGCTGCGCAACATTATGCTTAATGTTGTGCCGAAATCCGACATCCCACACGGTGCGATCTGCATGAAGCAATCCAACTTTTGCATGAGGCGAATACGAGCCCAACTGAAAGCATGGGGAGCGCAACAACATAGCATCCTGCACGGTGCGATCAACGGCGCAACATAAAAAGTGGGAATTGAGGCAACAAGCAAGAAAACCGGAAGGGGGACAGGGAAGCAAGCATGGGGCGCGCTCACCATGCTTGCCCATGTAGAAATCCAACATCCTGCAAGGGGGAGTGCAGCTGCGCAGTAGCATGCTTAATGTTGCACCAAAATCCGACATCCCACACGGTGCAATCTGCATGAAGGAATATGACATCCCGCATGAGGCGAATACCAGCCCAACTGAAAGCATGAGCCGTGCAACAACACGGCATCCCGCTCGGTGCGATCGACGGCATAACAGCAAAAATGGGGCATGGGCCAACAAGCTAGCAAACCGGATTGGGGACAGGGCAGCAAGCGTGGGGCGTGCCCTATGCCCGCTGTCCCATGCTTGCCACATGCAGACATCCGATATCCCGCAAGGAGGCGTGCAGCTGCGCAACAGCATGCATAATGTTGCACCAAAATCCGACATCCCTCACGGTTCGATCTACTTGAAGCAATTCGACATCCCGCGTGAGGGGAATAACGGTCTAACTTAAAGGATGGGGCGCGCAACAACACGGCAATCCGCACGGTGTGATCGACGGCTCAACAACAAGAGTGGGGCGTGGGGCAACAAGCAAGCAAACCGGAAGGGGGACAGGGAAGCAAGCATGTGGCGCGTGCCCCATGGGCGCGCCCCATGCTTGCCCACACAGAAGTCTGACATCCTACAAGGGGGTGTGCAGCTACGCAGCTGCATGCTTAATGTTGCATCGAAATCCGACATCCCACATGGTGCGATCAGCATGAAGAAATCCGACATCCCGCATGAGGTGCGCAACAACACGACATCCCGCACGGTGAGATCGACGGCGTAGTAGCAAGAATGGGGCATGGGTCAACAAGCAAGAAAACCGAATAGGTTACAGGGTAGCAAGCGTGTGGCGCGCACCCCCTGCCCCCTGCCCATGCTTGCCACATGCAGACATCCGATATCCCCCAAGGAGGCGTGTAGCTGCACAACAGCATGCATAATGTTGCACCGAAATCCAACTTCCCTCACAATTCGATCTTGTTGAAGCAATTCGACATCCCGCATGAGGGGAATAACAGTCTAACTGAAAGCATGGGGCACGCAACAACACGGCATTCAGCACGGTGTGTTTGACGGCACAACAACAAGAGTGGGGCTTGGGGCAACAAGCTTGCAAACCGGAAGGGGGACATGGAAGCAAGCATGGGGCGCGCGCCCCATGCTTGCCCACACGGAAATCCGCCATCCTACAAGGGGGCGTGCAGTTGCGCAGCAACATGCTTAATGTTGCACCGAAATCCGACATCCCACACGGTGTGATCTGCATGAAGAAATCCGACATCCCGCATGCGGCGAATACTAGCCCAACTGAAAGCATGAGGCGCGCAACAACACGACATCCCGCACGGTGAGATCGACGGCGTAGCAGCAAGAATGGGGCATGGGCCAACAAGCAAGAAAACCGAATAGGGGATAGGGCAGCAAGCGTGTGGCGCGCGCCCCATGCTTGCCACGTGCAGATATCCGATATTGTGTAACCCAGAAATTTGAAGTTTCAAATGAAGGGTATTTTGGTAATTTTTCCGATTATGATAAAATAATATTATTAAGTTTCTATTGAAACTCATGGTGGTTCGAAAAGGTTCAAACCAGAATTTATAAGTGACTGAATGGGTTCAGTTCAATCGGGAGTACCCAACTGGTATACTGCTATTAATATTATAGCATGTAGATTAGATTTTTTTTTTAAAGAGTCTTATCCTTTGCCCGAGAGAGAAAATTTTCTCTCTCAGACAAATGGTTAGAGAAGAGGGAGAAGAAGAGAAGAAGAGAAGAAGAAGAGAAAGAGAAAGAGAAGAAGAAGACGTGTAAGATATTGGAATAGAAAGCTGCAGAAGTCATACTGGGAGCAAAATCTACGAAATCTCTAAGTTGAACTGTGCAAATCTCATAGAATCGATTAGGTTCTTGTGTGTTTTGGTTGATGAAAAGCATGATTTGAGTATCTAGTGATTCACACTGAAAAGTGTTGTTTTGAGCCGCATTTCTGCCCCTTTATTTGCATATGTTAAACCTTGGTTTTATGTTAATTTGATGTTTTGTATTCTTTTTGTTATGTATAGGTTTGCATAGGTCAATATCAACAAATTCTGTCTTTGGGAAGCAATTAAAGTGCTAAAGGAAGGCAAGAGATGGCGAAGAACAGGCGATGAATGGCTATTTTTGGGCTAGTAAACATCCGAATCAGAGAAACACTATTTCTATATGGAATGTAGCCCGTGGAAGTATCTTTCTAACACAACTTGAATCACTTTAATCAGATGTTAGATGAAGGAGATATGGCTAAAATGGTGAACTTGACTTGAATCCCACTTACAAGCCCACTTGAAAGCCCAATTGACCCACTTGCCTAAGTCGGTTTTGGGCATGAAAATATCTGTTTTTGAAGCCT